>JBBYHL010116705.1:1244-27426 GCA_038381835.1 Adansonia madagascariensis | reverse complement strand
ATCCTCATATGTGTTGCTCGTTGATTTCTTATAAGGGGGAGCCATAGAACCATGGGTAGCTTCCAGAGGCCGCATTTTCTAATTGAAAACAGCCTATTCGACAATATATTAAAAAAAAAAAAGTAAAACTGCTAGAGAAACAAAATTGACCTTAACAATTTGCTCTTGAAATTTAATTCAATTTAACTAAGTTAGGAAATTAATTTAAGTATAATTTTTGTTTTTGATTGACTCTTTTTTCTTTTTTCCTTTCCGAGAATTCATGGACATGCAATGCTGCAAATTTGTCAAATGATGAAAACATTATAATATATAATAACCTTCAAAATATTCTATATGTTGGGATGCAAATTAACCCAATATCTTCACATGATCCTACATAAAAGAAAACGTACGCAACATATACCTTTATTAATGATCACTTACAGGCTATATTTTCCAAGCTTTTTGCACTGCAAATATGAATTGATTTCAATTAGTTATCGGACAACCCAGAAAAATAAATTATGGCACTAATTTATGTAGTAAAGATCTAGGGTCTGGTATGATGCAAAAATATGAAGAATTCAAATATATATATTTTCCCCTCCGTGGAATATTGTTGCAACTGTGTTTAATTTGCTGCCCCAAAGCACTAGTTTCTTCCTATAAGTCTCTCCAAAATGCCAGAATACTTCTAAAAGTAAAAACAAAGAATAAGTAATAGGACCTTGAAGAGAATTTGGAGTACAAGCTTAAAGAAGAAGAGAGAAAAAGAGAGCAAAAGGAGAGTAAAAGAAAAAGAAAAAGAAAAAAACAACATTGTTTGATACTACTGGGAAATCATATTATAGATTTTGCTTACTACTATTGTTTAATTCTCTTTTTCCTTTTGTCTTACCATTTTTTTACTATGCCTGGGCTGGCAGGCATCTCACTTTAAATTAAAGATTCTTTTCAAGCCAACTACTTGAATCAAGTTGCAATTCCTTATGGATGTTTTAGTTGATGTAATTAAGTAACCCTTATGTTCTTGAAGACTTGTGTTTATTACTAAACACATGCGATTTCATCGCACATATAGATATATATTTGTAAATTGATAATTCATTTATTTATATATTTTTCGCGGGCGCACATATAGATATATATCTCTTTGGAAAATTGGTAATTCATTTATTTATATAATATTTGAAATTTTCATATATTGTAATTATATTTAACATATTATATATGTATATAAATTTTAATACGTTAATAATTAGTGTTATAGTTTGACACAATTATGTACTAGTATCATATATGTGATTTTTTTGTGCAATATCGTATTTTGTGTCATATTTTAATTATTTTTTCATATCATGTGTAGTTTTATTATATTCAAGGTTTATAAGTTTGTTTAATTTCCCTTTTTTTTCTTCTTCTAATTTTATTGTATCTTTGTATGTGTTACTTTATTCTGCAACTAATTTGCTACCCATGTGATGCACGGATTATTTTTATTTATTTAAATTTATATATTCATATTTAGATTTAATTTATATTTGATGAGAATGAGTTGAGATATTTTTATGTGTTTTAAATTAGGATTGAATAAAATCATATGTATATATATATATATATATTAAAACATTTGGATAAATTTAATATTTGAATATTAAAAATTGTGAAAATTAAATAGCTGACTGAATCAAGTTACTATGTGTTATTTAATTTTATATGACTTAAATATAAGTTGTATATATGGTATTCCAGGTAAATATTCATTATGAATGGATAAGTTTTATTTGTTTATATGGAGTGTCCGTACAAATATAGAATTATTTTATATAACTATTAGCCAATTTAAGATATATATTTATAAAATACAAAGAAATTTAAACATAATATTTTAGTTAATTAAAAAAAATTGACAAAAATTCATCGCATATTTCAAAAAGAATAAAAAATTCAAATGATAGAAAAATAGTATTATTGAGTACATCAATAAATATTAAAATAAAAAATACAAGTTTCTGTGATTTTCACATCAATTTTCTTTAATTTATAGTGCCTCTATTTTCTAAAATTATTTTCGTAACCCTGCAAGTTTATTTAAATTTAAGGTAAGCTTGATTTTTGAAAATAAACAATAATTTTAAATATTTAATAATGAATGTCATAATTTACTCGCGTGTGCAATTTCTTTTTGCAGGAGTTTCAAAAATATTTTCATCTTTAACATTTACATGGCTTACAAAACTTTGATGCTTTTCAGAATCTTTAAGTTGAACATTCGGTGCAGAATGACGTTCCTATAAGTATTGAAAATGAAAATATTTTAAATTTCGAGTAATTAATGGTGTTGAATTGTAAATGTTGATTTCAAAAAAAAAAAAAATTAGAGCAAAGATTTGATGAAATATAGTAAAGCACTTACCTTTTGTATTTTTCAAGTAAATACTGACATTCCTCTTTTTTTGTAATCTTTTATTAAATATGAAAAATCATAAATTGGAAAGTTGAGCTTACCTTATATATTGCTAGAAGACCCTATTTCTTTGTAAGAAATCAAAAAATATATATATGATCGAAGGCACAATGCAAAAGATCTAATTAAAATACAACAGTATAACATACTTACCAAAAATATTAGATAAATAAAATCTTAACTGTTTCTCTTTTTGTGATATGAACAATATATGTTTGAAGAAATTTGTTTTCATTTTAGCCAAATCTTGGTAGTTTTTTTATTGATAGTTGATTTCTTTTTTAATTTAAAGCATTTAAATTACATAATTTAAAAAATGTATTATCTTATCTTTAATTTTTAATGATAAATTTTGATTAGTTAATCTTATCTGGATAAATTTTATTTAAATAATAATTTTGATAAAGTTGTTTAGTTAATTTTTTGTTTTTTGTGATAATATATTTTTTATCCCCTTGCTAATTCTTTTATTATATTTAAACTTTCATTAATAAGCAGGACAATTGCAACTCATCTTGATGAGTTGGAGGGCTAGGATTACGATTTGACTAACTTTATCAAAAAAAAGTTATAACCATATATATGATTAATTTAGATAAATTTTATTTAAATGATTTTGATAAATTATTTATTTATTTATTTAAATTTTAATAAATTTGATTGGTTATATTTCTTTGGATCAATTTTATTTAAATAATTTTAATAAATTATTTATTTAAAATTTGATAAAGTTTATTGATTAAATTTATTTGAATAAATTTTATTTAAATAATTATTTTGATAAACTTGATTGGTTAATCTTATTTGGATAATTTTTATTTAAATAATTTTGATAAATTATTTATTTATTTATTTAAATTTTGATACAGTTGATTAATTAAATTTATTTGGATAAATTTTATTTAAATAATTATTTTGATAAGGTTGATTGTTTAATTTTGTTTGAATAAATTTTATTTTGATAAATTATTTATTTATTTAAATTTTGATAAAGTTGATTGGTTAAATTTTGATAAAGTTAATTGCTTAATCTTATTTTGATAATTTTATTTAAATAATTTGATAAATTATTTATTTATTTATTTAAATTTTAATAAAGTTGATTGGTTAAATTTACTTGGATAAATTTTATTTAAATAATTATTTGTTACCTACATGGATAACAATATATTTGAAAATTTCCTAATTTTGTTATTTAATTTTAGGTTAAAAATAATTTTTATTTAATTTAAGTATCATATAAATAGAGCATCCACGTGACATCTTTATTGGCAGAGTTTACACAGTTAACATATTTCCTGTTTTATTAGTAATATATATGATTCGATATGTTTGATTAGTAAATAGTATCAAGAATATTGTTAAAAAAAAGGAGAAATGTGGCAATTTATAAAAAATTACACTATATATGTTCAATAATCCCATCATATTTTATTTTATGGAAATCACCGGGAATTTCTTTAATAAAGGTAAAAGGGTGAGGGGTACAAAAGAAATTTGAAATGGAGTTTTTTAGGGTTAGCATTTGGTTAGTCAATTTCAAAATTTTTAAAGCTCATTAAATGGAATAAACATTTAAAATTGACTGAACCGTTCGAAAATCTTAAAATTGAAATAATCAAACTAAATTTAAGTCAATCAGTTCAGTTAATTTAATCAATTCAAAGATTTTAAAATATAAATTATTTATATTATTATATAAAAACAATTGTATGTAATGTCTATTATATAATCTAAAATATAAATGATATTTTATCTATATTATATAAAAAATATAATTAAAAATAAAATAAAAGTGTCGGTTTGTTTTGTCAATTTGCAGGGTGAAGGTAAGAATTTTATAGCAGTTAGGATTAAAAAAATCAAAATATAATTTTTTTGGGGCAAAATTAAATTTTTATTATTTTAACTTATAAAACACTTAATTAAAAACAAATATTTTGAAAAGCCGAAGGGGGTGAGCCCCTTGCCCCCCTTTGACTATGCCTTGATTATTCAGTTATCAATTTTAAATATCAACGACTAATTAAATTAATTGATAAATTGATAAATTTCAAAATTGAATAAATCGAAATGAATTAATCGAATTTGATTGATTTAATTGTTTAAATCAATTCAAATCAGTTGAACATTCACCCCTAATTTTCATAAAAAATTTTCCTGTTTCCACCTCTGATCTTAGCATTTTATGAGTAAATTTATTGACACTGTTTCTAATATGAAATTATTTACAAATAAAACACTCCATGGTAAGATCTAAAATATTCCAAATAATGCCCCTCCGAATAAAATTAAGGCTATTTAGATAATTCATTAAGAGTGCATTTGAATGAATGATTTTGAAAAAGGAATTTATTTCTAAAAGGACTTTCAAAATTTTAAAATGAAATTTCGTTGTTTAACAAAATAAAAAATAAAATGTTTAAAATTTTTAGAATTTGAAAGAGAAATTTTAGATGACTCAAAATTCTCACTTCAAGTTACAACTATGGAGGTGAAATTTGTGAAATTCCTTTTTTTTTTCTACATATTAACATTTATTATGTGTCCTTTTTTAACGCGATTATTATTTGTTTTCAATTTTAACTACAAAAAATGCATTTTAAATTTTATTTTTATATTATTAAGAATATCTATACATTTTTACAAATCTAATGACATTCATATTGCATGCTTTTCTTTTTTTTAAATATTATTTATAATTATTTTTTATTTCATTAATTTTTTTAAAAAAATATTTATCCAATCAATACAATTATAAATACTAATATTTTGAATTAATGAATTTTAAAATACCAATATTTTAAAATTTTACAAAATTTAAAAATTTTTTTATTCAAACACACTCTAAGGGTTTATTTAGACTATAAATCCTTTTATTAATGAAATTTCAGACAATCGCCTTCAACAAAAGAGAGGCAAAGGCCCATATCTGCTGTCCTTTGTTGTTTAAAAACATATTTTTTTTAATTCAAATTATATATTTAACCTAAAAATAGAGCTAAACCCCCATTTTGAGATTGTAAAAGGTTTTATCTTTCAGTAAATTTTTAACTTTTTTTTTCTTAATTTAATAACTAATATTGGTAATAGAACAAATAGCAAAAACCTATGTTTCATTTGATTAACGAATTAACCTTAAAGATGGAAAAAATCGTCCTGGATAATAAAACATGGATGGCTTTTATCATGATAAGCTTCTCTTTTGTAATAATTTATTTTTAGAATAATGGAGCTTGCATTAATTAATCACTAGAATATTAACCCGACTTCACCCGGAATATTTTAATATTCTATATATAAATAGTTTTAAAAATATAATGATAATAGTAATAATTTATTGTTAATTATTTTATTATATTTTTATGATTTTTTTATTTGTGTATTGGTGTAAGAGTAAATTTTTTTTACTAATATATTTTTTAAAATATTTATTTTTCTTCTATATGTGAATATATTATAGTATAAATTTGATGATATAATAAGAATAGACAACTTTGTAAAAATTATTAAAAATGAATTTTTAACATGTCCAAATTTATATAAATATAAAATACTTTGAATATGATTATTGCATTAAAAAATAATGTGAACATGACACAATAACATGTAAAACAAAATTGAAAGTTATTTAAATATTATCAGTTAAATTTAACAATTTCAAATATAATGTAATTATATAATATGATATGAAAAATAACATAAACATTACACGAATAAACAAATATGCCAAAAGCTACGTAAAATGAATAATATGTCAAAGTTTATATAAATATACAATATATTGAACCAATTATGACATAAAAGAATATGATAACTTGTAGCACAAAATTGAGTGGTATTGAATAGTGTCGGTTAGACTTGATAATTTCAAACATTAAATAATTATAAAACATATACACATAAGGAAAACAATTTAAAATATGATACGACACAAAAAAAAAGAACACAACATGAATATATAAACGTGTTAAAATCTGTGTAAAATGAATTATTAATCTGTCAAATTTTATATAAAATATAGAATATGTTGAACTTGATATGACGCACAAAATAAATTTGAACATGAGTAAATATACAAAAAAAAATCATAAAAATCTCAAAAAGAAAAAGGGTAAAAGAGTTGCTATGTGGCAACCAAGGAAGTAATCCCTAATAATTACTTTAATTTATAGTTTGTATATTGGAAATGTTAGATACAACAATGTTGAGGATTGAATCAGGACACCTCATTACCCAGACTCTTTCCCCTACCAACATTATCCCCATTTTGGCAAGGAGATGTCCTCTTTTATTTTCTAATCTACTCATGTGGGTGAAACAAACAAATGAGAATCTTGATGTTCTATCCCTTTCCTTCATCGGTGAGCAGTCCTAATAGGGATAGATCTTGATTTGTGAACTGAATTTCTTGACGAAACACGGCGAGTCTCTTTCCAACAGTACGTCACTGAAACCAATTTTCATTGCTAGTTCCAGTGCTCAATTCGTAGCCATTGCATCCATAATGAAAGGGCTTGTCATATTCGATACCAATATGGTGCAAGCACCTTGCAAAACACCTCTCAAGTCATTGATCACCACTCTCATCCTCCAGATTTGCAGAATTTTTCTAGAACCCCATCAAAATTTGCCTTAAATTGCTATACCTATGGTAACTGCGATTTTTAAGCCCAGTCTGTTAGGTTTATCCTCTGTTTCAGTTGTGCACTTCATAGTCCTCTTTGTATTTGTTTATGAATCTCACCAACTCTGATATGGGTTTCTTGGTTTTGCCATGTCGTTCGCCATTCACGTTGCCCCATATTGCATATAAACTGATTAGTACTAATTTTAATGTTTCCCACTTGTTTGATTGGCGTATTTGGCTGACCCATTCCTTGAGTTCAGTGTCGGGGCTCATAGTTTCCTCCCAATTGAATCTCATATAACTCCATCTTTTTTATATAGAGCAATCTTTGAAAGCATGGATCGTCGATTTTGCTTCTAATCCATGTCTAAAGCATTCGTCATCAAGAAGAAGTCCGCTTTTATGTAACTTCGCCAACAATGATAAAATGTCCTGTTATGCTCTCCAACCAACAATTTTCATTTTGCTAGCAGACCGTATTCTTTGTAATGTCTCTCAATTATTATTGGCTTGTTCTTTTGTGTTATCTACTGGTTGTGGTTGTTTTCTCATACATAAAATTTTGTATGTACTTCGGATTATATAGTTTCCATTGTTGTTAAAATGCCATACTAGTGCATCTTCTTTCCCTTGCTCATTGATGGATATTGTGCATATGCCATCTACCTCTACTTGAGTACAACATGTTGCAAATGAGTTCTTTTCTCCACTACATATTGTCTGTGTTTATTAGATTGATCACCTGGGTCCTCACTTCCAATGGCTTTTCTCGGGGTTAGGATATGGACAATCGGTGTATTGAGTGGCCATCAATATACGAATTGACTACTTATTGCCTATCCTCTGCCTCGTACCCTGTTCCATAATTCTTTTAGATTCCTATATCCTCCTCCATGTCAGTGAAGGGTTTTGGCCTAGATTTGATCCTAGAAAATTGGACCTTGGGAAGTACCTCCTTTTTAAAACTTGATAGCTTTGCATGTTAGTACATTTCAATAGTCTCCAATGTTTGAAGGTTTCCATGTCCAAAATCCAAGTACTCCCTTGCTTTTTCCATACACATTTTCTACCATGTGAGTTAGTGAATACCTCTATTAGGTGTATTAACCGACCATCGGTAGTTGTTGATAATACCGTTGGGTTCAATACATGGTGTCTTGGGCAACTTGAAACAATTCATAGCATAAGTATCGTAATATACCGAACGCGAATCTAACACGCTAGATTTGGAAAGGATAAAATTTTTATTCTCCTTTTTCGTAATTTATAAAGACTTAATTGTCAGATTCAATTACTCATCCAGTTTAACCCTAAATGGTCATTACAAAATGAACAAAAACTTGGAGTTGTCACCAATCTATTTTGGTTAAGAGAGATTCGTCATCTATCAGAGTTCATCTTTAAAAGGTTACAAAACTATCATAAATAAACTCTGAAGTTTGCGTCTTTACCAAAGATTCATATGAAAAGGTTTGGTAATTGGTTACATACAGAGTGAGACATGTCTTTTCTATGATGCTTGTAAAACAATACCTATTAATCACGTGTTTTCCTAAATCTTAATTATAATCGGTTTTAAATTTTTGATATCTAACATAATTCCTGTATTTTGCAATATTTAAAATTAATATTATTTTTCCAGTTCCAAGTAAATCGGGTTTTAATCAATTTTGAAAATCAAAATATCTTCACACCATTGAAAATCTGGAGGATTACGAAAGTTTTGTTTCTCAAGAAAATCGAAAATTATGATTTACTTATTTATAGAGGATATTCTTTTGTTAAAAATAATCAATGATGTGACTTCCACATATTGGAAGCACGCCTAGACATTATTTTAACTCGAGGATATTGCCTCGTATCTTTTTTGAAAAATATATATATTATAATCCACATATATGAATATATTTAATTTTTGGCATACTATCATGAAAATGACTCCAAATAACATACATGAAATGCTTAATGATCTTTTGATAATGGAAAATAATCTAAATAACCTAACATGCATTGATATTATGGAATAGTCCTAAATCATAGAAAATGATACAAGTACATGAAATAATGCATAATAATTCCTAGGTCATAGAAAATGACTTAAATAATGCTAAAATGTATGAAATTGTATAAAGTTCCTAGATCAAGAAAAATGACCTAAATGACCCCAACATACATGAAATTACATAAAAGTCCCTAGATCATGAAAAATGACCTAAATGATCCCGACATACATAAAATTACATACAAGTCCTTAAATCATGAAAGATGGCCTAAATAACCCTAATATTTGTAAAATTAAATCCTTAAATCATAAAAAAGACCTAAATGACCCTAACATTTATAAAATTACAAAGTCCCTAGATTATAGAAATGGACCTAAACGACCCTAAAATGCAATTATAAATCATGTAAAATGACTAGAATGACCCTAAAGCACAAGAAATCATATGAACGGTCATAAAATCATAGAAAGGGACTAGAATGACTCTAAGTTGCAAGGAAGTTGCAAAATGATCTTTAATATGCATGAAACATTATGGGAAAATTGCAAAATACTTTCTAAAAGCTTTTAAAACTCCTAAATGCACCTTTAAACATCATTTTCCACCAACAAACATATATGTATGCGTCATTCATAATTTTTGCTCATAAAATATCTCATTAACATGAACATACATGGATTTAACATCATGTATAATGGTATGGTCATAATCACAATATTCCTATGGAAAATGCATCGACATATGAATCATTATCATAATGCATGAAATGTCACAGAATGCATGTCACACATGATTTTAAACATAAATTAGCCCATGAAAATGAACATACATAAGTACACAAATATGCATTATGATGTTGTCATAATCATAGTATTTTCATGAAAAAATGCATAATGACAATAATGCATAGAAAAAACATAAAATGTAAGTATCATACATAGAATATCATATAATTACCATGAAAAGCCAAAATGAAGTTACATCCTCAAGAAAACTTAAAGAAAATCATATGACAACTAGAAGACTTGGCATAGAACATTTTGAAAACAAATTTTCTTGATGGAAACTTGATTTTTACAAAACTTTTAACAAAAACAAGAAATCAAAGAAAAGAAAAGTAAGCAATTTTAGTTCATAGCTCAAGATTTGGCCATAACTTGGCTTTTACACCTTAGCACAAACCATCACCGAAACATGCTTAGGATCGTCAAGCTCTTATCGAAGGGAAAAAAAGAATTGAAAATGAAAATAAAAGATGAAAGCAAACAACCTTATGCAAAACTTGAAGCTATCTCTTTTTTTATTTTTTTTTTCTTTTTCTTACTATTTGGTTTTTTCAGCTGAAAGCTTATGTAATCCTTTTCCAAGAATGTCCCCAAGGTTTTTAAAGCTCTTTTTTGGCTGATTATCTCATCCCTATGCAATTTCATCACATCTTAATAACTCAAATAAGCTTGCTTGTAAGCAATCTCTTTATATGGTTAGGTGGCCTGATCAAAGGATAAAACCCATTTAAATGGAGCATGCTTTCAGTAAGTTTGGTGGGCAATCTTAGGTGCATGCCCTACCCCCACTTTAAATTGTCATATCTTGGTTTCAGGCAAGAAAGAGCTTTTAACTCTAATGCAAAATAGTACCTCATTAAGTTTCAGCTGAATTAGACTTAAAACGATCAAGAAAAAACTAAACTAAATGCCATTTAGTTCCTAATCACTATTAGAATGTTAAATTCATCTATTATAAGCTCATTCAAGCTTTAATGGCTTAAGCCATGCGAATGGCTCTCATGCTTATGTTTCAATATAAAAATGTTAATGAAGAACCTCTTGCATGGTTAATGAGTGATCCAAGGTGATTAATTAGGAAAGTGAAATGTAAAAAAACTCGAGTGAGAAAACCTGTTCATAGTGGAAAATGTTATGTAGAAATGATACATTTGGTGGTTATATTGATACAATTGCTTCCAAAATAAAAAAATTCATGAAAAACACAACATTGTATTGATACAAGGTCACATTGTATTAGTACAATAGGCCTTATATCTATCCAATTACATGTTCCAGCCTTTGAATCATCAAAATCCAATGATGTATTGATATATCTTTGTGAATTTAATGAAAATGACATTTGTTTCATAATTGTTCAATATGATCCCTAGGCATTTCAAAACTTCCCCTTGTTTTGTTTGGCGCCATGTCACTTAATACTTGGTGACAAGACACTCAATAGTCATCTTTTTTTTTTAAATTTTAATTTTAATTATTTTATTCTATTACTTTTCAATTAAGTTTCGAGATGTATGAAATTGGTTAAGGAAAAAAGATATGTGTATTTTATCTAAAGTCTGGGATTGAGCATGGTTTGTTTGAAAAGGTTCTAGACAAAATTAGGTGTATAAAATCAGTCAGTACTTCCTAGAACAAACTTGATGAATATTTTTTTCCAACCATGTGATAAGCATTTAGTGTTCTACCCATTTATAATTTAGCTTTCATTCATTTTTTAAGATCCTTAAATGCCCTTTTACCTTGACCTCAACCATAGGTAGCCAAAAATATTTCTTAGGGTTTATCACTTTTTGGACTCCAAAACACTACTTTAATTGCTTTCTTTGACAGGGTTTTATGCTAATGTTAAAGAATAATATAGACTTAACATAGTTGATCCATTGACTTGATTTATCTTCATTTTTTAGTATAAGTTTCCCATTTTCTCTTTTGCTAGCTTTTTCCCTGGTGAATAATAAACTAGCATCTACAAAAGGTAGGTACATAATTCTAGGCCCATTGCAATTACTTGAAAATCCTAAATTATATTGTCTCTTTTAATATTAAAACCCATAAACTTTCACCAAAAAAAAAGATATATATATATATATATATAAAGTTAAAGGATTTCCCAGTTGGAGTTTGGTCTTAAGGTGAAACGCATTTGCCATTAACAATAATCAAATAGGAAACAAAAGAAATGCATGCCAAAATGTATGAGATCCATCTTGGATGGAAACCATGTTGAACCATCATGGCCCTAATGAAATGCCATTTAACTCGATCATAGGCTTTGTTCATTTCTAATTTTAAAGTAAAAAAAATTACCTTACCCTCTTCATTAGTTTTAAGTGTATGTAAAAGCTTATAAGCAATTAGTACATTGTTGGGGATTAGTTTGCCCAAGATAAAGGCACTTTGGGTTGTATCAATGCAATCTAGTAAGGCCCTTTTGAACATATTGACTAGTACTTGAGCAGTTATTTTGTAAACTAATTTACACAGGCTAATAGGTCTAAAGTTTGAAATATGCCTAGGATATATTTTTTTAAGGATCAACTTTATGTCAGTTTGGTTGATGCTAGTAAGGCTACCTTAGCCGTTGAAGATAGAAGGGCAAAACTTAATTACATCCATGCCTACAAAGAGCTAGTGTTTTTACTTGAAAATAATAGGGATACCATTAGGTCTAGGTGCTTTAGAGGGGTTTATATCTTTGACGTCATTAGTGATATACTCAACATGAAACTTTGATAAAAGGTAAGAATTCATTTCATCACGACGCATTAGTTCATCCCATTAAGTATCTGCTAACAATAGTTACTATCTTGGGACTGAAAAAGTTGTTTGAAGTTATTAATGGCAATTTCCTATGTGTCGTCTTCCTTTCAACCTTTTTTATTATGTCATCTTTAGCTGAAAAAAAGTTGTATTATAAATCCCCCTTTTGGGGCCAACTAATGCTAAACATTTACGCCTAGTAAAATTATTCCTTGTCAAGTACTTGATTAAAAAGCTTATCATGTTTAGGCAACATTCGTGAGATTGCAATCTATTGGTAGGAGGCCCTCTAAGAGTTTAAGATCATAGGTCAATGCTTCGATGACTTACCACTTAGCTTGGAAATGCATGCAAGTGCTGAAGGTGAGCAATAGTTTTCTTTATCTTCTTGGTAATATGCTCCTTAGGTTATCCTTTGAGGCATGATCTATGATTTTAGCACACTTATCTTTTTTAACTCATATGGTTTCAAACTGTGTTTTTTATCCCAGCATGCCTATCTTGTCTCCTTTCAATGTTTATTAGAATGGGGCAATGGTTTGACACAGCTAGAGTTAAATGTATCACAGTAAAAAAAGGGAAAATGCCTCACCATTCTTTATTTGCAAACCTTTGATCTAGCTCTTTCTTTGATATTATTGCTGAAGTGAATCACATATTTGCATATCTGATC
Organism: Adansonia madagascariensis; assembly: GCA_038381835.1. NCBI lineage: Eukaryota > Viridiplantae > Streptophyta > Magnoliopsida > Malvales > Malvaceae > Adansonia > Adansonia madagascariensis. The sequence goes on along the minus strand of JBBYHL010116705.1, from coordinate 14,123 downwards.
TTATATTTAACAATTGACATGATAAATAAAATAAGATCGCAAAACACAATGCACAACGAAAAATAAAAAAGGCCAAGCCTTTTTTTAATGGGCTTCATTCTTTCTACCTAAGTTCGCTTTCTAGGTTTAATATTTTTATCCAAACTCTTCTAAATATTAAGTAAACCCTCAGGTTTGAATAGATAACTCAATCCTTGAATAAATCTAATTCTATCTGTTTCATTTTTTATTTGACTTTGACACATTTTAGGGAAAATACATAATTTTAGTTTATCTCATAATGAATTTAAAAAAATTATTCAATTAATGTTCCATACTTTTAATATTAAAAAAAATTAGGAAAAGTAACTTTGAAATAGATAAAATAAAAAAGGTAAGAGAATTTGACATTTAAAAAAAAAAAGAAAGAGAACATATTTACAACATAAAAAAATTATGAAAAAAATATAAGTTGGAGGAGTGGAAAAAGAATTTAAGAGTAATATATGTTGAAAAATGAAAATAATGCATTATTTCTTGGAAATACTTTAAATATTTGTAAAATTATGCTGAAAAGTTTATTGTAAAATGCATATACGAAGAATAAAGAATTTATTATAGTTGCCAGGGATTGAACCATTTATCTTTAAGGCGAAATTGCCCGTTGCTTGGTGCATAAAGATGCAAACAATTGCCCCCCAGGATTTTAGCAACACCACCTTGATAAGCTGCACTACTTTCAAGGTTTATGAACTATGAAATTTTAGACAAATTTCTCTCCATATAAACATATTCCTAAGCTTTAAAATAGAAGTTTAATAAAAACAAGTGCCTTAGAAAACAACTAAAAAAAATGAGTTCAAAATTTTCTGAATGAATTAGATGATCATCCCAACCCTAAAAGCACCTATTTATAGGATAAAAAGGCATAACATTAATTACCCAAAGTAAATGAATCTGTAAAATACATGAATGTTTATTAATTATGATGAATGCTCATATTCATAAATGTAGATAATTCATGAATATACTTAATGGCGTTCATGTATGTACATAATTCATGAATATTCAAATTCATGAATAAATCAAAGTTCATGAATGTTCATAAACATTCATGTATGCACCTAATTCATGGATAGTCAAAGTTCATAAAGGTACATGATAGCATTCATGAATATCATACCATATTAATGTATCAGTTCATGTATTGATTTATTTAAGGATGAAAAATTACTAATTAGGCAAGCATTATTTAGTAAAATATTTTCTGATTAACCAAACTCGGGTCCATGAGCCTATAGTCCAAATCATAGGACAAGCTTGTAATCTATTAAATATTTTAAAAATTTTCAGGTTTTTTGTTTTGCCATCCAAACGTTCTTTGATATTAATTTCTCATTCACTGATAATTAGTTTCAAACATGTAAATATTCCATATTAAATGATAGAATATAAAATCCAACGAAATCTTTAACCATAAATATGAGTAGAACTCTCATTTAATTTGACATCATAAGTGTTCATTAATTGTGCTTTATAAAATCAATTTTCAACATTATTTCGGGATGAATGGAAAAAAAAGATAATACTACTTTTTATTTTATTGTTTATTTAGATTTTATCTTACTTTTAATCATCAAATTACGAACACCTAATAGATTACCATCACGCGCTTTTTTATTAAAACAGTATAAAAAATTTTTATTTACCGAAGTAGGTCATTTTCAGATTATTTATCGAAATAGGCTAAATTTAAAAAGCTATTGAGAAATCGCCATTTCAAATGCCAATTTCTTAACGTGAAAAAAATAATAAAATTTAGTTAAAAAATCTCCAAATCAGAGGGCGATTTATCAATATCTAGGTGAAAAATCATTATTTCATTAAGCGATTTCTCAACGTAATCGACAGCAAAAATAACTTCTATTGGGAAATCGACACACAATATATATATATACCTATATAAATTTTGAAAGAATTTCAAAAAAAAAAGTAAACTAATAATTATTAAAAAGAGTAAAACAAAAAAAAAATAATTATAAAGAAGGAAATAATAATTATTAAAATTATTAATAAAAATTTTAATTACTTTTTTACTTGTAATTTTATTTTTTCTTTGTTGTTGCTCTTTTCTATGTTCTTAATGAAACTGACTCTTCCTGTATAAATAAAAATATTTATATAAATTATATACATTAAAATAGTATTTACAAATAATAAAATATTAAAAATTATTTTTATTAATCTTGAGTTAATATTTAAAAACTAATAAAAATTAAAAATATTTTATATTAAATCCTGATTTATCATTTACAAATAATAAAAACTAAAAATCTTGAATTATATTTTATATTAAATCTTGAATTACTATTTAAAAATAATAAAAATTTAAAACTATTTTATAGTAAATCTTGAATTAATATATCAAATATAATATAAAATACTTTTAGAAATTTTTCTAATGTATCGATTTCTTAAATTTTTTTATGCAAATTATTTTATAATTTTTTTCGTATCGATTAAGAAATCGGCCAATGAAGTACTTTTTTTTCGCACTAATTGAGAAATTAGCCAATGAAGCACCAAAATATAAAATATTTTTCTATTAAATTATTTTTAAATAGTAATTCAAGATTTAATATAAAAAATAATTCAAGATTTTTACTTTTTATTATTTGTAAATGATAAATCGAGATTTAATATAAAATATTTTTATTTTTTATTAGTTTTTAAATATTAACTCAAGATTAATAAAAATAATTTTTAATATTTTATTGTTTGTAAATACTATTTTAATTTATATATTTATAAATATAATTTATATTTTTTTTATATATGTGGGAATGGTTGGTTCGATTAAGAACGTAGAGAAGAGCAACAATAAAGAAAAAAATAAAATTAGGGGTAAACAAGTAATTATAATTTTTATTAATAATTTTAATAAGTATTATTTCTTTTTTTATAAGTATTTTTTTGATTTTATTCTTTTTTAATAATTATTAGTTTATTTTTTTTTTTGAAAAGTTTTCAAAAGTTTATATAATTATATGTATATACGTTTGGTGTGTTGGGAAATCGGCAAATGAAGTGCCAATTTCCCAACAATTCAAAAAGAAAAAAATAAAAGTTAAGAAATTACCTAATTAAATGATGATTTCTCACCTAGATGTTGAAAAATCATTATTTGATTGGACGATTTCTCAACTAAATTTTATAATTTATTTTATGTTCTCAATAACTTTTCAAAATTGACCTATTTCGGTAAACAATTTAAAAATATTCTATTTCTGTATATAAAAAAAAATTTATATTATTTTAATAAAAAGCTTACCATCACTTATCTATTAAGAAAAAAAAATAGATTATGAACATGTCTAAGGAGCTTTATATTCCCCCCCCCCCCTAAAAAAAAACAAAAAAAAGATTTTAGAAGTTCCTTGAAAAAAAAAACATATTAGTAGCAAACCCAAGGACACTAAATATTGAAGAAATCTCGCCTTACTATTATTATTATTATTATTATTTTGGCATAGCTCTGCTTCATTTAATACCCCGATTTGAGTGTTAATATGGGAATTTTTAGCATTTTACTTATCTGCTATAATATAATATATACTAAATAAGTTTAATTAACCAATATATAAAAATATTGATTAATGACTATTTAATTATAATTTAAAAAATTATATTTAACATATTATTTTTTATGGAATAAAAAATTTATTAATTTTTTTTAAATATCATTGCAATTATTTCGCTTACTGATTAGCATTTTCTTGCCAAATATGGAAGGGAAAAACTTGGTGCAAAAAGAAGCTATAGCCTATGTGAAGATATGAATTATTAGTGTGTACTGGAGAAATATTTGAAAAAAATAGTTGCAAAATAATAATAATAATAATAATAATAATAATAGTATTGACTATTCTTTATCTTCGTGTTTTCCAAAGTCAAATTAATTTTGCCCGAAAAGTGTTACAAAGTGATTCATTTCATTTCATTTCATCGACCAACAAACAATTTGCTCCTTTCTTTCTTTCCCTTCTCCATCCCTAAAACAAAAGAAAACCCTTTCTTCACTCTCATCATCATAGATCATGGACTCTCAATTTCCGGCCGGCGGGACAACCCCAAAGCGTCAACTACAAATTCAAGGTCCACGCCCAGCCCCACTAAAGGTCAGTAAAGACTCCCATAAAATCAGAAAACCGCCTCACCCACCACCCCACGCTGCCGCCGCTGCTGCCGCTTCCGTCCCACTACCAGCAGCGGCAGCAGCAGCGGACCAACGCCGTCGCGAGCCGGTAATCATCTACGCCGTATCACCCAAAGTCATCCACGCCGAAGAATCCGACTTCATGTCAATCGTCCAACGCTACACGGGACTTTCTTCCGAAAACTTCTCGGGCGATGGTGACGTATCGCCAGCGGCAAGGTTAGCTGTGACGGAAAAGGCGAGCCCGAGCCCGAGAGAGAAAATAGTGGACGCGGGGGTTATGGGGGAAGGTGCTATGGAAGAGGGTCTGACGCGGATGCCGCCAGGGATACTTTCGCCTGCACCGGAGACGTTGCCGGCGGTGGCCACGGGGACGTTCTTTTCACCAGCTTCGGAAGCGAGAATGATGTCGCCTTGGCATGACTGGAGCCCGATGTTCCATGGAAGCGGGTTCATGGCAAGCCCTTCTACATTGCTTTCTGGACCTTTAATTTCTTCCCCAAATTCTGATTTTTTTACTCAAATTTGGAACCTTTAGCCTTTTTTTTTTAAATGTCTGAATCAATTTTTTGCTGTACAATTTGGAGATCTTACCATTAGATTGAAGGGCTTCTTAAACTGTAATAATGTTAATCATGTCTGAAGGTACTAACTTGTTTTATATAAAGAGAGAGCTTAGAAAATTTAGGATAGGATGGGAAATTTGGATTTTCTGTTTTTTTTTTTTTTAATTAAGAGATTTTAATTTTATTTGAGTGGGTATTTGGATTTTGAATTTTAATTGTAAAATTTGCCAATTTCTTGGATAATGGAGATAGCGATTTATTTTTGGTACTTCATTCATTGTTATTGTGTAAATGATTGCTTTGAGTATATGTGCATTTTGGTTTATTTCATTGGAGCAGAGCTTTTTGTTGAAATTTAGGGAAGTGTAGTAATTGATTCTTTTATTTATTTATTTATTTTTTTATCTTTTGAACTTCATAATTGATGCTTTTATTGAAGTATTAAGAGAATTAGCAGATGAAATCATTGAAACATTTATATCTTCTGGTAGGACACAAAGGTCAGATTTTGGGCCAACTTGGTTGGTTGGTTGGTTGGTTCCCCTGCATCTTCAATTCTTCATGCCTTCATAGGGGGATTTAATTTTTACCAAAATGATTGAATTATGGAAAGCCTTTATATTGCCTTCTTGTATTCCCGCCATTTGATATAATAACTAAATCCAATTATAATATTAACACAATAACATAAGTACAATATGAATAGCATATAAAATAACTTATGAAGAAAATGATCAAGCAGTTGATATTTGAAAAAATAAGTTCAAAAAACATAAAAAAAAAAAAAAAAAAAAAAACCCTCCCAATTCCAACTTCATAGCATAGGCAAGCTCAGGAGGAATAATCAGTATAGGTAAAATTTATTGATAAATTCGAATGTCATTACAGTAAACTATCATCCAATAAATACCCTGTAAGTAGAACTTGAAATTCCAATGTCTTTAGAGATGAAAAAGACTACTTCCTCTTTTGTAATTAAATATTATATGTATCTGAATTCAAAACTTTATTCAATTTATTCATATAACCATCCTAAAAGTGACGATATTCGGTAAATTTGAGATTAAAATCTTAACATTTGTAACTTTTTCCTCTCCCCTCAAACAGAGGCCTCTTTTGTGCTCCAAAACAAACTCGCAAAGGAAGCAGGGGAGAGCTCATATTATTGAGCAGAAAAGCATATACGGCCATGCTATGCCTGAGCTCGATTAAGACTAGTTAAATACAAGATCATGTTTGACCAAAAAGTTCTCCAAAGAAGGCAATGCCTAAAAAAATCTGGGCAGAAATGTTGGGTTTCATTCAGCCTGCTATTTTACGAATTGGAATCCGCAGCATAAACTTCAATCATTGTCACTCAAACCAAAACCTGATAAAATATCTTTCTCAACTTTTGTCTCATCCATCACCTACAGTACAATGTAGTGGTCCAGTTCTCAATTCTTATGTTGGAGGTTTCTTCCATTTTCCAAAAGTGTGTAACACGCCGAAACACTTTCTTTGACATAAATATAGTTGGGAATGGCATTTGCAGAGAAGCGGATATAGCCACAAAAGAATTCGGAGTGTAATATTGGATACCAGACCTTACAAAAGAAAGGGAAATGGTTTTTTTCCCCTAATTGAAAGGGGGAAGGACTAGAAATGTCAGCTATTGAGTAAATGGCTATGTTAAGTAATAGTAAAGACTTGTACGGGCTATACCTTTCTATCACGGATCACTTGAACCAGGGAGTAGACAACCTGCAAACCATTCAAATTGAGAACAAAATCAGAGTAAAATACAGCCAGATTTTCACAGTTGAAATGTTTAGTCGAAGTTAACATAATGAAATCACCTGGAGTTTCATTAGCAACTTGGGCACCACTGAGCTCTAGTTGGTCATCTTTAAACCTCAAATCTCTTGCACAAATAATGGTTATATAAGCAAAGAAATAACAGAGCAAAAATATAATATTTTATCCCTTCTGTCCCTCACAACTGCTTACGACTAACATTAAACATTATGGTTAAAACATATCAAAAGTAATTGAAGAGTCACTGGTTTGATTGAGATTGCTACAATGTTCAAATAACACAACATTCAACATATTTATGTAAAAAAAATCAGCAATGATAGTGATATTTATCAGTATAAAGAGTGGATTGAATTTCACAATTCATGTTTGTCATCTTTGGTTTTTCAAATGTGAGCTCCAGGAAACTTCCTCTGCAAAGGCTCTCATTATGCTTGAGCAATGATTACCATCAAAGACCTTTTTTTCTTGAAAAGAAAAGCAAAGTACGAGAAGTAGCTACACTGATAGGCAACTGCACTATCGTCCTTATGTCCTTGCCACTGCTGAGTTCCATGTTCCTCCAATCAATGTGCCAACTCTCTCTCCCTTTATAGCTTTTGAGATGTTACCGGGTTTGTTTAAATTGAAGACAACAACTGCGTTGAAAGAAAGACACTTAAATAAATTAACTCCGATTCCCTTTTTTGCATTTAGCCAACTTACAAATTCCAGATATAGCCTACTTATAAGTCAGGCAAGTTACGATGTAAATTACAAAAGTCTAAACATACCAGGAATGTTATTTTCTTGGCATAGAGTAATGGCAGTCATGTCCATCACTGAGAGATCTTTTGAAGTCACCTCACTATAAGTTAGTGTATCATGAAGACAAGCATTTGGATTACGCCTGGGATCATCATCATAAACCCCATCAACATTTGTGGCTTTCAGCACAACCTCTGCATTGACTGGGCCACAAACAGAACATCTAATTTTATTCCAAACAATAGCATTATCTTGGCATTAAGAGAACATTTATTGCCAAAACAAAGGTTAAAAAAAATTCCCATTTTAAGTCAGTTAAGATTTATTTCAACAAAATGTACGTAATGAGGGCAATCTTGTGGAAGATTCAGAGTATTTTCAAAATCTCCGAAATATGCCAAGTGATTTAGTATATATATAGTATGTTTCAAAAGTATCGATGGGCTAGATGTATATATTCCCAACCATGTCACTGTGCATTCTAACTGGATAAAAAATTGCTTACTTTCTGCACAACGAAGGGCTGCAGCAGTGTCTGTGGTGAAGAATGGATTACCAGTTCCAGCCGCAAAAATGACAACCCTTCCTTTCTCCAAATGCCTCACAGCCCTTCTACGTATATATGGCTCTGCAACCTCTGACATACGAAATGCAGTCTGGACACGTGTTGGGATGCCAATACTCTCCATTGTTGCTTGAAGAAATATAGCATTCATTACAGTTGCTAGCATTCTAGCAAAACAAATGCAGCAATCACACATGAGAGAGAGAGAGAGAGAGAGAGAGAGAGAGAGAGAGAGAGATTCCATAAAGTAGCTCAGGCCTAATTTCTTTCTGCAATACCTGTAAATGGTTTTTTTTTTTTTTCTAGGAAATACAATCTCTGTTAAAAAAAAAAAAAACCAGAAAGACTTCTGATACACATAAAAAATCAAATAAAATAAAACATTTACCCAATGTAGTCCGCAGATGAACGATCAAGCCCACTAGATCCTGCCCAAGAGGATCCACGGAAAATATTACCCCCACCGACCACAATTGCAACCTGCGACAAGTACCTAAAATTTAGACATATAAAATAAATAAAACAGGGTTGTTTCTAATCTCTTTCAGTTAGGATGCTCATTCGGACAACCAGCAAGTCTTTCTTGCCAGGTAACGTCCTCCCAAAAACCTTTTATTAAATTCATAGAAAGCATTTATCATGCAAGTTGCAACTCAATTTAATTTCTAGTCCGCTTAACTTCACTAACAAGTAAAATTGATGCTATTGTATTTGGTGGTAAGAATTGTTTATCCTACTTAAATTTCATTTTAAACAACAGCAGATATCATTGTACGCAATCTCCAAGTAGCGATGCATGGTCCTCCATCAAAATGTATAATCCCAGGATTTCAGAACAAAATTGACAACTAATCAACAATTAAACATGATGTTGCAACAACACAACAGCTAAACTGAGGAAGGGAAAAACCTAAGCAATAACAACCAAATTTAAAGAGGATTGGAAGAGAAAGAAAATGTCACGAAACATATAAATGGAAGAAGGGGCTTCAGACTAGCCTCAATGCCCAGGCGAGTCACTGATGCAACCTCCCTTGCAATAGCCATTGTAATCTGTATTCAGGCAGAAGTTTCATACTTCAATTATTATCAAGAACAGAAAATATAATACAAAAACTAAAAGAATTATTCACATCACAACCTTTGGGTCAATGTTTTGAGAGTGATCGCCCGCAAGTGCTTCTCCGCTTACTTTAAGCAAAACCCTTCTCCATTTATAAGATGGTTTGCCATTCATTTGCATTTCAAAGGGAGCCATAGATGACATGTGATTATTCCTGTTAAAACAAGGTGGTTAACAATGTACATAACCAAGCGCTTTCAAGAATGTCAAAAAAATAAAGGGTGACAGAGGGTTGCAGAGAAGTTCAAGTAACTGTTCAACAGACCACGAGTAGGTAGTTAAAGAAAATAGAAAGAATATTCAATATTCACAATAAAACTACAGGCACAGCCCACATGTCTGAATCAAGAATTTCAATTTAGTAACCTTGAAAATAGCAATAAGAAATTAAACTCTCAAGCATGAAAGATTATCATTGCACCTTAATATACTAAAAAATGAAAAAAATAAAGAGAAATCAATAATTCTAATTCATTAAGCACAGAATCATCTAAGGAAGATATCAATGTCTCAAGCTTTAAATACGAAGGAGATTGATAAATGATTTCTTATGCATGTGAACGCATCACTTAGCTCAAGACTGAGAACTATGTCCAATATAATGAAGCCTTTGCTTGATATTACTTTGCACAAGTGAAATCAAACCACTAAATGCCTTTTTATGAGGGAGAAAAAAGTTATCTTTCTTCTACATAGTTTTCAGCAACAAACAAAGTATCAGAGACTTGCTTCAATCGAGAATGATAGGGAAGAGAGAATGATTCAGAAATTATCTTTGGTTGTTTTTCTCATATATTTCATATATCTGTTGGAAAATTCTGATCTCTATTTACAGAAGCTTATTTTCTACTCCAAAACTAATGATATTCAAATCACATGAATGGTATTCTAATCTCATTATATGTAAAGCTTCTCCAATTGATCTTTAAATCAATTTCCTTGGTTTGGTTATTAACCAAAGCTATTGTATGGCCTATTATATACTAGTTTCTCATTAATTAATTATTCAATCAATTAATTCTTTATTCCTTTCACTTATTTTGAAAATTATTCCAACATTATCCAATTGATACAACTTGACTCCAATTACTATCACCTATTAGTTGGACAAGACTGTGAACTATCACTGCTTACATGAGCACAAAGTTATGTCTGGCATGAGCACAATGATTCCTCATCAGTTGGACAAGACTGAGAACTATCACTGCTAACATGATATGTAAGACATCATAGTATATTGAATGAGTTTAATATACAACAAGGATTGTTTTGGACATCCAAATGATACAACGAAACTCCAATTACTATTTCATTGTAACTGAGAGAATAATTTGACTATTAGGATTTCGAATAAAAAGACAATAGATTCATCTTGTGAACAACTAAAGTCCAACATAAATGTTAGTTACATTGCAAGAATAATTCCATATCACTTTTACATAAGTCATAGTAACTTCAACTTTTTATAGTAACTCTGCCACTAAAAAGGGATTTGAACAAAAATGACAAATATTGTCTGACAGCAAATCCATTTCCACTATACATGAAAATAGTTTCCACTTTCCACTTTCTACTGATATCCAATATCGAAGTGAAGAATTTTAGAATTTCCACTTTTTCTTCATAAGTCATAACTCAATAACTCATGACCACTTGTTATCAAAACAATAATAGAGTTAACAATATAACATTAAAAATTTCATCAAATTCTAAGAATAAGACTACAAGAGTCGCACTGAGCGTCAAAATTCAAAGCCCAAGACAAACTTCTACCACCTCACAGACATTTTCACAAACATCAAAGACACATAACCAAAGATGAAATAAGGCAAGCCTACCCATGAAACATACCTCATGTTCATGGGGTCTGGGCAGGAACCCGGGTCAGAAGAAGCCGAACAGTTGATGACCAACCGTCTAAATGAGCTCTGCTGGCTCATAATAAAGCTATCTTGATGATGGGTTTTTAGAGGAGTAGGGGCCAAAAATGATGATGATGACGATGACGAACATGAAGATATGATGGGTAGAAATGAAATGGAGAGTGCCATGGAAAAACTGGGAATTTGATTACTACAAAAGACACTGTAATTTGTTAGTTCAAATGGATGCCGCCAAAGAGATAAGCTTTGGGCTTTTTTTTTTTTTGGAAAATATCTTCTTTTCTTTCTTCTAGAGGTAAAGGAGGCTAACAGACATTACGAATAAAATTATAAAGGGCTGCATAGACCGGACATGTTTGCTTAAAGTTATCGGTTCGGTTCTTTGGGCTTCAAATTTTGCTCCCTTAGATTAGTAAATGGTGCGGTCTTAGATTTTTATTTTTAAAGAAAAATATATTTTTATTTAATTTTTAATAATTTTTATTAAATTTTATACTTTAAAATATAAATTATATAATATATATTATATAATTAAAAATAAATCAAATCCGATTGAACTCGATTTTAAATATTAGAATTAAAGTCTCATCTTCTTTTTGAAGAGTTTTTTTTTCATAAACTCATTTTTCAAATTTTATAATTTTATTTAAACTTTTTCAAAATTAAAATAAAATTTTAAATTAAATTCTTATATAGATATAAACATATATATATTTTTTAATTTTAAAATTGAATCTGAATTTTCACAAAGATAGTTTTTATATTTTTAATGAGAAAGTGACTTCGCAACCTTTTATATGTATTATATAAAAAATAGATAGTGACAGTATCTTTCATAAAATATCTCATAGGAGGTAAACCGGTTGATCAGCAATGGCCTAGTAATACCATCAGTGGGAAGTAGGACAAATTTAACTATATTCGAATTTAAAATAAATTTATATAGATTTGAATTTAGATTTAGAATTTCAATTATTGAGTTATTTTAACTTGGAATTTAGATAAATTTTGAATAGTTAGAATTTTTAGTAACAAATTTCAGAGATTATTGGAGATCAATTATTGGACTTGCTATATGATTGACATTATGTTGATATAATGATTTTTCAATATATTAAAATTTAATACAACCAATTTGTGGGTGATTTTTTTTTAAAAAAAAAAAGAGAGAAAAAATATTTTAATTTTAGGTAAAAGTAGATTTTTTTAATATTTATTAATTATTTTAAAAAGTATTTTATTAAAAATTATTAAAAGATAATAATATTCTTGAATTTATAGTTATTCATATGAATTGTATTTAATATTTTAATAATTTTATCAATTGAATTGATATTACTTATGAAACCAGCTCAATCAAGCACTTAGTTATTTAAAATTAATCAAAAACCAAAAAAGAAGTTATTTAAGATTAAAGTAGTGCGCAGCATCTTTTTTAGAAGTAAATATTTAAAAAAATAAAATTAAGTAGGAATATTTATATTTATACTAAATAACATGTTTACCCTTTATTTTATATATTTATTAATTTAATTAAAATTTTTTTGTCATTTTTTATTGAATTAGTATCATTTAACCCATTGATATCAAACTCAATCAAAAATTTTATTAATAGTATAGATATATAAATATAAATATAGATAAGAACTTATAAAATATTTATGTAAATGAAGAAACGAAATAAATTACAAGAACTAAAAAAGTAAAGTAATTTCCTTCGTATACCGTACATAATTTTTGCTTTTTAATTATTTTGTATACAATGCAAAGTTCTAATTTTATAATTTATATAATTTAAAAAATCATATAAAATCAATTAATTTGAAATGGAATTAAAGGTGCAAATTTCTTTCCACCATATAAGATCGGGAAGGGAGGTACAAGTAATTGTAGATATTATTTATTATAGATAACTTAAAAACATTGCTAATTAATAGGTTTATTCATTCTTCAATAAAGATCCAACTTTAGAACAAATGAATTTTTTTATTTAGAAATAGAAC
>JBBYHL010116490.1:7698-33293 GCA_038381835.1 Adansonia madagascariensis | reverse complement strand
AATCTTCTTTCTGAATGTAGCCATAAAGTTGGATTTGTGGGCTGATTTTCTTTATTTATCTAAGAGATAAATATAATTTTCAAAGATAATTATTCCAGCTTTCAAACTTTTAACCCAAGTAGAACTTTATCTTCCAACTTCTCCTAGTGTGATTAAAGTTCTTTAAGATTAGCTCACTAGAATTTAAAACCCACACAAATTCCTTAACTTAGCCAATTTTTACTTTTTTTGTATTTTTCATCCAATTAAATCCTGTAAAATAAAAAAGAAAAATAAATGCTTATGATAATCATAATAAATAACTAGAAAAGATTAAAAATGAAAAAATAATTTATATAAAATTAAGCACTTATCAGTAGGAGTAGCATTGAGATAAGGTTACGTTAGTTTGATGTGATCATGGTCATTGTCTTCGGTAATTATTTGCATTTGTTTTGTTTTGATGGCACCTTTGGTGAGCTATTGCTGTTATTATTAAGTTGATAAAACCTCATAGCTAGACCTTTATAACTATTGCTATTATATTTTTCCATTGTCTTCACTAAACAAGTCATTGGTCTATTAAATTGAATGCAATTGCATGCTAAACGAGCTGGCTTGGGTGAAAAAATCAATTTGTCTATACCTCCTACCAGAAGTGATGCTCCTCACCCATGTGATGTGATGGAGGTAATGATAGCAAAGGAATGGTATTGGCTGGCTCATCTTATGGGGAAAGGTTGTTGCGCTCATGCCTTGTGTGTTTTTGTTGGCGAGGTTCCTTATTCTTCTTCTGGATGTCGCAATCGATTATGGCTATAATAATATTCCAAAGAGAAAGCTTTCTTCTTTGAAGCCACTTCCCTTAAACCAGCTCAGTGATCGTATCAGATATGAGGTGCCTAAATAATGTATTAATAATGTGGCTTGCTACTGCTTCTTTCAAGTAGTAGTTCTTTTTGTATGTAGATATTTATTTGCCATTGTCATTTTGTCTGATACCTTGATTGAATTTCCTTCTAGATTGCGATGAATGGTTTTACAGAAGTGTTGACGTGGATTTTATGTTCAAAGAAAGAGAATTTTGAGATGTTAAACTGAAAGGATGGCAAATCGAATGTGGTGATCATTGGAAATCTCCGCTCCTATGATTTCGAGGTTTGTATTTTTCATGTTAGAATGTATGATATTATTTTCACATTCCAGTTTTCTGTGGTTCGTCATTGATGTGTCTGTACTTAGGATATGTTTTTGAGTGCTGGAGGATGAGTATTAGCTTTTATGATTCTATTCATTCTTAAATGATGTTATAGACTCCATGAAATGTTATGCTTGCCCTTATTTGCTCCAACCAAGTTGATGCTTGGCATGATTATTGCTTCAAATTTGAACAACCAATTGAGGAGCTCCCATTATTGTTCTTCAGAGATCAGCAATAAACATTTTGGTCAATTTGACGAAGTAGACCAAGAAAAAGAATTACTTGTTTTGTGTTTCTACTGGAAGCCCTTTCTGAATCTCTTTTGATTAAAGAATATGTGATAATTGCTTCTTTTGCTTTCATAGATGGTCTGCACAAGTTTCATGCCTAGCATGCTGCAGACTGTTGGACATAACAAAGACCATCCAAAGCCCATAAAGGTACAGTTCTGGTTTTAAAATAGTTCATGGCCGAATAGCTCTGAGAATGTAGTTGTAGAATTTTACATGCAGTTGGCAATGTTGGTGGATTGGATCAAAACCTGGTTGATAAATTTTAAGTTACTGATAGAATTTAATAGGATTGAGCTGTGATTTGTATGTTGGTAATTATATTGTTTCCAATTCCTGGTAACATATAAATACTACAGAATAGAGGACAATCTTTTCCAAATTTAGTGGCACTTTCATGAATAGATGTCTTAATTATTTTGGATTGCACATTTTTTGTTGGAAGATTCAAGATGGAGCCTTATCCTAGTTAGAAGTTCTTTGACTAATATTTTCTTGGAAACATTTACTGCATTCCCTAGTTTAGTTGATATATAGGGGACATATTTGCTGTAATCATTCTTATGTTACTTATTAAAGGAACCCTTATTTGATGGACTGCTTGGTCTAAGCCCCTCCCTGCCAACAGGTGTTCACAATTGAAGACAGAAATGCAGAAATATCCCTGACTGTTCTTTTGTTATTTTTTTTGATGCTTTCTGCTCAAATTTGACTTCATAAAATAAATGCTCACTGCTTTTATTTCTTTCTGACTTTTGAAAACTTCTAGATTTATTTGTTTATTTGTAGATTTTTGAAGTGGGTGATGTCGTACTTTTGGATGAGAAGAAAGATGTTGGTGCATCAAATCTTCACCTACCTGCTGCACTATACTGCGGTGCTAACTAGGTTTTAAGGTAAAATTTCCTCTCCATGCCCCTTGTTAAGTTAATGAATTCTAATTCTGAATTTATGGACCCATGAATGTTTCTGAGCAGTCTTTGCTTGAGAACTAGCAACCATATCCGCTCGGCTATGTTCTTTATATTTGGTGGTGTCGAGTATGTTTTGTGTCTGATACATGTATATTCAATTTATACTTAATTTTTTTTTCATGTATTTGGAGTACATATCATCATATTCATATCAAATATTTGTTACACATAAGTGTTGAGCATGGATATTTTAGGAAAATTGAAAAGTGAAAGTAAGATAACCACCTAGAAAAAAATAGAGAAAAAGGAATGGACATCCCGGCTGTTATGCATTATAGCCCCCAAATCGGGTGCCGTGACTCCTAACTTAATACTAATTTTTTTATTTTGGCACCATGAAAGTCAAGATTTTTTTTCTAATTCTTGATGTCGCGACTCTAGAAATGGGCTCTACAATGTGAAACTTTTATTTCCCAGCTTTATTTGGCACAGTGATGCTGGTTTTTTATTTTGCAAAAGAAAAAAAATACAATTATTAAAAAATATATAAAATAATGAAACAAAAGAGCTTGGGTTGTCTTCTAAGAAATGCATGATTTATAGTCATTGATTTGACAGTCTCATGATCATTTTAGGCAGCCTAAAATGATTAAGGACTTTTTGGCAATCAAATTCACATTCCAATAATCACCTCTCTTCCATTGCATGAAGATCAAAATTCAATTTCTTAATTGCCCAATATGCATTATGTTCTAGGTCCATTAGAAAATGACATGCTTTGCTAAAAACCAATCAGTATGGAGACATCTTAATAGGAGTTTATAAGCAATTCGGTATGCTCATAATGCATCATCCAATCTCTTGGATCAATTTTTTCTAGTTGGACTAACTGTATTTTCCAAAATCATCTTAATTTCTTGATTTAACACTTTCACTTCACCACTTGTTGCATTCATGTGCGTAACTCTATATTTAGCAAAGAGGGTTTCAAAGTATTTGTTGCACAAATGAAAATCGCATCACTAATAATAGCTCTTGGTATGCCAAAATGAGTAAAGATATTCTATTGCAAGAAATTCAACACAATTTTAGAATCATTAGTCAGCAAGGCTGCTACTTCAACCCACTTCAATACAGAATCTACATCAACTAGAACGTAAAGATTATTGTAAGAGGAAATAAATGGTCCCATATAGTCAATACCCCATGCATAAAAAAACTCTCCTTCTAGGATGTTGTTGAGCAGCATCTTATTTCTTCTTGAGACGTTGCTTACTCTTTAAAGCATGTCACATCTTAAAAATCGGTGAGGATCTTTACAAAGAGTTTGCTAATAAAAACCTAATTGTAGCAATTTTGCAGTAATTCACTCTCCTCCAAAGTCCCTTCCATAATCAAATGGGTGACAATGTTGCAAAATATTTTCCATTTCTTTCTTGTGTACACGCTTTCTAATAATCTGATCAACATTGCTTAAACAAGAAAGGTTCAGCCCAAAAATAATACTTAGCACCATGAAAGAACTTTTTCTTTAGTTGAGAATTTAAATCGAAAGGAAAACTCTACTTACAATATACTTGACATCGTCGACATACCATGCTAATTCTTGTTGATTGACTTGGAAAAGCTACTTATTAGGAAAATTCTCATTTATTTGAATGGAATCACCAACTTTTGCTCCATTGTCCAATCTTAAGAGATAATCTGTTACTTGATTCTTTGTTTCCCATCTGTCTTGCATTTCTAAATCAAATTCTTACAAGAGAAGTATCCATCTGATTAATCTTGGTTTGGCAACTTTTTGTCAATCAAATACTTGATAACAAAATGGTCAATACAAACAATAACTTTAATGCCAAGAAGAATGTATTACAATAAGCAATTCTTTTTCAATAGTAATATAATTCAATAAACATCTATCAAAGTCTTGCTTGCATAATAAATCGAATGAAGATCTTTTCTTTTCTTTGTTTAAGACCACATTAACTGTGAAATCACCTACATGACACATGAATTCAAATGGAAAGTTTCAATCTAGGA
Organism: Adansonia madagascariensis; assembly: GCA_038381835.1. Taxonomy (NCBI): domain Eukaryota; kingdom Viridiplantae; phylum Streptophyta; class Magnoliopsida; order Malvales; family Malvaceae; genus Adansonia; species Adansonia madagascariensis. The sequence goes on along the minus strand of JBBYHL010116490.1, from coordinate 28,869 downwards.
CAACAACAATAATAAGGGGAGAAATTAATCTTTTTTTCAATTTCATAAAAGAAGCTAACCACGCATCATCAAAATTAAAAACTACCTTTTTTTAAAAGATTGTATACTGGTTTAAAGATATTTGAAAAACCTTCGATAAATCTCTTGCAGAAGTTGACTTGTCCAAAAATCTTCAAATTCCTTTGATCGAAGTTAGAAGTGAAAGCTTGTCGATGGTTCTTGTAAGAAGTCTCAGGTAGCAAGTAATCAGATTATAAAAATTTATAAAATATCTTATAAACATGGCAGTGGAAATTTAACAATAAAGATAATCTGAGAATCCATAAACATGATCATCTTATAAGATCTTGATTAATCTTTTTAGATCAAGAAACCTAAGGAACTATTCACAATTTAAACTTACCTTAATTTTGAAAAGTCTTTCAGTAATTCTATTACCCAATTAAAACACTGAGCCTAGTTGTCATAAACCAAAGCTATCCAAGCGTCCAGCCTCTAACGGTTATCTAAATAGATGACCCAAAAAACCTTCAATAAAGATTTGTATACACCTTATTTTGTTCAGGCTAATTTTTTAGCAATCTGGAGCATGGACATGAGGAGGTCAAGAAGGCTATGGATCATATCAAAGGTAAATGCAAAGATGTGGCATCAAAGGACGTAGCTTAATGTGTCCGGGGACAAAAGATATGAAAAAATTCACAATTTTGCTTGAATGTATCAATACATGGTTCTCATGTATCGATACAATGCTCCAACATGCCAAGAACTTGAAATGTCCCCATTTGTATCGATACAACGTGTAAATGTATTGATACATGAGCTTTTGTATCGATACAAGAGCTCATCTATTGATAGTAGGCCATGCCAAGACCAAAACATGCATTATATAAAGAAATGTATCGATACATAGCAACATGTATCGATATAATGGTTCATAGTATCGATACAGTGGTTCATAGTATCGATACAGTGATCACTGCATCGATACAATGTTCATTGTATCGATACACTCAAGGTTTTTAGACCAAATGTATCAATACATTCTGCAATGTATCGATACATATAGGCCATTTTCCATGGTTTGAGCATTTTTGAGTCGTCCACCATTGATCCAAAACTAGATTTTAACTCATTTCTTTGCATCTGAAGAGATTGAAACCCATATCAGATTACAAATTTAGACTTTTGAATTAATCAAAATATTTTTTTGAAGTCTAAATTAGACCAAAAAGGTTAATATCACATGATCACCCTACTTCTCCCTAGTTTGTTGACCACGATCAGCATCAGCCACCCTACTTGCTGGAAAATCATTTCAGCATTTAAACCAACCACCCTATGTCCATCACATTATTAGCAAGTTGCTCCCTACAGCCACTCTATGGCCATCAAGCTAACATACTTTGTCCCCTTCAAGAAATGACCAAAAATACCTCCAATTTGGCTCCAAAATGCTGGTATAAATAGACCATTGATATCTCAGCTGAAAAAGGTGAGATTCTAGCTCATTTTCAGCTTCCAAAACACATTCCTACACCAAGAAAACCATAATCAAGTAGCTATTCACTCACCACCAAAAAACAGCCCCAAAACACTCATTCCTAACCATTACACATTCTAAAAATCACCTTCATCCATACCAAAACCAAAACCTCATTGTTTCTCTCTTTTTTCTTGCTTATTAACAACAAGGAAATGAGGGAAATTCAAACCATCTCTATTGTTCCAACTATTTGGCCAAAAATTAAAGTTTTGTTGGTATAACTTCTTACTTTGTCACTTTCATTTTTTGTTTTTCAGCATCTTCATCATTTTAGTGAGCCCTCCATGTTTCCATCACCCTCTTAGGATTCTCATACATTATTATGGCCTTTGGTTGTGGTAGTTTAGGATTTGGATGCCTTAATGCCCATTTGATGTGCAAAATGCCTCATTTCATACTTATTATTTTGATAGCTCTTGCTCATGCATTTTATGCCATATCCATGCATCTTGTTATGATTAATCCATGTATGAATCATTAGCCTATCATATTTCAAGCACATTTACACATTAGCTTGCATGAATCGTTGTCATTTTCAGCATCCATAACATTTTCTTGTCAAAGTGCATAACAATTTCTTTGTTTAGATCATTGGTAAAGTTAGCATCCCCATTCATGCTATATGCCGTCCCTTTGTATGTTCATTTCTTCTCTTTGTCTAAATGCATGTTTGATGGCTATTAAAAATTGATTTTCAAAACCTCCCAAGCCAAGCATGTTAAGCTCAACCAATGAGGATTAGTATAAACTTAGCATTTTCCTTAAAGTTACCAAAATATCTTGGGGAAAATTAACTTCTCTAGATCCGGAATCTTGGTTAAACAAGCTTAAATCTTCTAATTTTGTAACAAAAATGGCCTTGCACTTGTTCACGAAATGTTTGCGCCTTGTTTTTGAGTCGAAACCTTGAGTGGTATGATCAATAGGCTATTTCATCATCCCAAAATACTTCAGGGCTGTGCAAATGAGTTCGTGACACTCATACCACTCCTTCCCTTAAGTCATGGACATTCGAATGCCGATGACTCGAGTTTGGACCCGTAAACATAGAGAAAATAAGAAACATCATCTACTTTGCTTTGTCCCCTACTGGCAGCATCACTGTTACAAATTTAAAAATCATTTTAAAATCCTAGATAATTTTTCATGAATTTTATAATATTTTTCCCTGAAAGTGTGTCAAAATATCTTTAAAACGAGGTCTTATTCACCCTTGGATCATTTCGGATGAGAGAGTTATGATTTTGCAAATCTAAACTATCCAGAATCTCTGGAATCCAAACATGTATTCTGGTTGGGCCGCTTAGACCCACTAAATTATTTTTCAAACATTTTTCCTAAAAAATTTATGAAATTTCATTCTCAGAAAGATATCATTTGCAATTTTTCGATACCAAACAAGTCCGAGGTGATTTTTTAAATTTTGACACACCTTGTTCCTCATATGCTCAGCCAGTAGCATAATCAATCCAAACTTGAAATTTTATTTCCCCGAAAAATGACATTTTAGGATATTGGGAACATTTTTAGATTGACCCTCATCGAGTTACCTTTCTAACGGTGTCTTGCCCACCTTCTAAAGCCTTCAAACCAATTTAGAATAAATTCGGGAAGCAGGATAGTGTGATGCTGTCCCTTATTTTTGGTTATGGTCAAAATTGAGTTGTTGTCCTAAATTTCATCTCAAGACATTCGAATGTCTCCATATCACCCCGATTAGACTCAAAAACCTACTTTGACCTCCCATAGGCTCGTATCAAGGCACGAACATATTTTATATCTTTACCATCCTAATTCATAATAATTGCTTTTGCCAAAAGTTGTCAAAATGCTCATATTTCCTAAATCACAAAGTTTTGTCTACTTAAGTTTTTTGACTCAACTTCAATAAAGAGTGTCAGATATATTACTTTCGGAGATACTCTAACCCTGACCTTCTGAGGGGACATTCCAACCCCGCTCTTCAAATTTGTCAAGATCTAAAGAATCTTTCTTTGTCAAATTATTTGTTATCCATGGGGATACTCTAACCCTGACCCTCTGAGGGGATACTTCAACCCCATTTTCAAAATTGTCAACCTTTAAAAAAGTCTTCCTTTGTCAAAATTTTTTGTCATCTACGGGGATACACCAACCCCATCTTTCTGAGGGGATAGTCTAACCCTGTCTCTCAACTACAATTAAATTTTTTGCCTTCCCAAACTTCTATCTCGTTTAATCAAGAAACCCAGATGCATCTAAAAAATTATCGATTCAGTTATTCCCAGATAATCGATACCAATTGCGAGATAAATTCTAATAGTCCATCCCTTTTCTTTATCATTCAATTGAATGATCTATGTTATGTTACTTCATTTGTTGCCTTACTAACATGATTTCTTTGTGATAATTATTTACATTCATGTTTTCTAATCATTTTAAATAAAACTAAAGGTAATATTCTATGTGGGTATCTCTCCAGTGCCTAGAGTGGTATATTCCATTTTTTAAAGTAAAATCCAAAGGTCATTTTTATTAAAAATCTCTATATTCTCCATCTCTCTAGGCCGTATATGAGATTAAATCTTTTTCATCAAAACCTGGATTTGTATTTCTATAAGATTCATGCATTAAAAGAGGGTTATGTCGAAATAGTGGCAAGGTAAGACTGAAAGAATTGAAACTTAGATAAGATATAGCTAGTAAGGTACCGATTTCGGGCGTCACAAAGAGTTTATACCTTATCATGCGTAACCAACTCCTGAACATAAATGATGAATCTTTGTACTATGTAGACCATAGGATCGATGTTTTGAGTTTCATTCTATGTTGGCCATTTCATGATGGTCATCCAAGACCAATAAGATGAGTTATTCATTTTATGGTCCCCTTCACTGTGTCATAAGATAAAAATCTGTACTTTCTCGTTCTCATTACGTCGCAAAAAAAAAGTCTTAATTAAGAAGACATACCCAAGTCAAAAAAAAATATTTTAAGTCATATGCACCCATAGATCTATGAGGATCCATCTCGGGGTACATTGCAACAGCTTGGCAACTCCACGGGGGACAGTATAAAGAGTTAGGCTAATAACTAGCTGTGTCTTTCTAGGTTCCTAGTTTTTTTTTAATCTTCGGTCATTGTTTAACTATGACCCTTTTTTGTTTTGTTAACTAATCTTTTGTTTGGCATGATTGTCAGGATTGTCTTATTTTTGAATAATCATCAGTTTAATAAAAATGGTAATACAAAAGTAAACAAAAAGGTTTGATCATTTCCCCATCATACACCATGCACTTACATTTGCATTAGTGTCCCGCCAAACTCCATGGCGTGGTTATAACTAAATCATTAGGAGGAAGTGAGCTATCCACCTTTGTGAGTAACCCTCCGCATAGGCATGGCAATAACTTCTCAGATGTAAATTACCTATGTCTCTCGTGAGTAACCCTCTGCATTTGCATAGGGAAATACATCCAATGGATCAAACCCATTTTGCCAAACTCGCGATGGGTCTAGGATCGAGGTCCCTCGACTGTTCTTACTTGATGAAGGAGCATTTTGGATACCTATTTAGGCATCAACTTAAAGCTCATATAGTGAACCCTATGAGTTAAACCATGTCTAACCATACTGAAAAGCTGCTAGAATACCTGGAGAATAAGGTCACTCGAGGAAACATTCCTAACCTTTACTCTTAATTACCATAATTATGTAGGTGACAATGAGTTTACAATCGTCACCCACATATGCATTTTTATCATTTATCAAGGCATGTCGTTGTGCCACCCGAACAATGGCTAGCCTTTGTAAATAAGTGACAGTGAACAAAAAACCATCGTTCACAATGTCTATAATATAAGCCATTATGCTGTCCGAGTTACAGCTTAACATGCATCCATGGTTGTGGTGATAAATGAAAATTACTACTGGTCGGTTATTTTTCCATCAAAATAAGATATTGCATCACCTCATGAAGGGCAGATTGCATCTTGGCATGTTGATACACTGCCTGTTTCTTGTCTCACCACCTTGGTTGAGACATGTTATGAATATTTTTCTCTGATGTTCTCAAATTCTTTAATTTCTTACATTTGTCTCTTATACGTTTCACTAACTCGTTTCCCTTTGTTTGTGTTCTAGCACATACGTATCTCATCATAATTATCATGACTCTCATCATTTTGGGACAATTATTCTGGTTCAGTGTTCAGCAAGAGACCTTTTTATGGCTCTATGAAAGATGTTATCGATGAAGCTGTTCCAAGATTCAATTGTCTTTAATGCATATGCATATTTACTTTCACCTTTTTTACAATTGCATCAATCATTCATTATTTTAACTCATATTGCATCATAGACACTAATCAATAAATACATTTTCAAGTAAAATTCTAATACGAGAATTGGGCCATAAAAGTTCAAGGGACTCTGGGGTCAATCAGGAAAATGGAAACTAACATCCTGCATCTCTACAACACACGATGCTGCAAACAAATCATGGAGAGTGATCATGAAGCTCGTATTGAGTGACTTGAGCTAATGGTTAAGGAATCACAAGACTAGATGCTTTATCAACAATGCGAAATGCAAGCTCAAATCATGAAACTTATGGAACTAATGACAGCCTCTGTGAAAGAAAAAGGGTAAGCCAGCATTGCTATAATAAAGAATGATCCTCCTAAAGCAGAAAGTCCCCCTACCAATAATCCCGAACTCGTCCAAGGGGAAGCTAGACAAGAATAACAGCCCACTCCTCCACCTGGCGCTCAGGCTCTGCCAGTCATCTACCTAAATCCCATTGCAGTAGGTTTATTTATTCTCGATACTCAAGCGGTGAACATAGGAGTCTCATCGGTAGATTTGATAACCCTTGACCATGAGGAACCAGAGAAAATAGAAGGTCAAAAGTCCATCATGACTGCAGAGGAAGTGAACAAATTCCAACTACTGGAAAAGCACCTCCAAGCTATCAAGGGGAGTGACAAGTTCAAAGCTCTTGATGCGCAATCACTATCTTTGGTGTCTAACCTTGTTATTCCCCCAAAGTTCAAAGTCCTAGAGTTTAAAAAGTTTAATGGAACCACTAACCCTTCTATCCATGTCTAAATGTACCTATGAAAGATGGTCAGGTATGAGAAAGATAAAAAGCTCCTCATTCATTGCTTCCAACATAGCCTCACTAGGGTAGTAGCTCGGTGGTATATCGAGCTAGACAATGTCAAAATCCAACCATGGGCTGACTTGGCTAAGGCCTTTCTAAATCAATACTAGCATGTGTCGGATTAGATGCCAGATCGACTTTTCCTGGTGAATTTTGAGAGGAGATCCATTAAAAGTTTCAAGCAATATGCCCAAAGGTGGAGAGAAGAAGTAGCCCTAGTCCAGCCTCCCTTTACAGTAAAAGAAATGACAATCACTTTCATTCATACTGTACGTGTTCCTTATTATGAGAAACTCATAGGAAATACCACCAAGAAATTCGCAGACTTAGTTTTCTCTGGAGAAATGATCGATGCTGCCATCAAGAGTGGTAGAATGTCTACTGGGGAAATAGCTAGATCAAGTAAGAAGTCCATTGCCGGTAAGAAAGAAGAAGAGGCTAATGCCATAAATTATGCTAGCTTATCTTAGCCAAGGTAGCATCAAGCACCTAACCCTCGTTACTCAAGATGCCACATTCTTACCCTATCACAATATCCCTGCAGCCAATTTATGCCATAACTTATAACCCATCATTTGTAATCCCATCAAACCCACCACAAAGCTACCCCCCATAAGTCCACTAAAATACCAATCAAACAACTAATAATGCACCCAGCAACTGAGGTGCAAATTAACTAAGACAACATTTTGATTCTACCCCTGTGACCTATAAGGAGCACTACCAAACCTTGCTCTGAAATCATTCAGTGGCCTCGATCTATGTCCTAAAAAAGAAGCCACCATACCCGTAATGGTATAACCCTAACACCCATTGTGAATACCATGTAGGGCATGACATTGAGAACTGTATATATTTCAAATGAAATGTGTAAAATCTAATCAACTTAAAAGTCTTGCAATTTGGGACGAACCAGGGACCAAATGGTACTGCCAATCTTTTACCAAACCACAATGAGCTAGTTGCAAACATGATCGATACCGAGCCATAGAATTTGTGTCCTTTTACCAAGACCTGATTTTGATGATGGGGTTATGACGGAAGCCCCTGCACTTTTTTTGTCCCTTTTATGTAATGTCAAGAAATGAAAACCTACCTGCCCTCGCCCAAAGGCAGGTAGGTGTCCTATGTAAATGGCATCTTTATCAAACATTATTGATGAGATGAATTTTGCATATATCATTCCATATTTTGTGCCTACATCACTTTTCAATCTCTTTGTCTCAATTAGTCTTTTGCCTCTATTCTTATCCAAACCTCCGGGTTGTGTGTGTGTGCCTTTTGCAATGCTTATTTCTTTACCCTTTCAGGTGTCCTAACTATAGTGACATGGATGTGTCTAGTGGGTCTTCAAGATCGATTTTGAATGATCAATTTGCACTAGTGAAGTTGATTCTAAATAAGGTTTCAAAGGAAGCTTCGTACCACCAGACCTCTTACAGTTCAAGATCCAGCATCATAATTCTATCCTTATCGCCCAAAGATGAATGGGGCAATCAAGGCTACCAATAAAAACATCAAAAGAATAGTTGAGAAAATGGTCAAGACTTATAAAGACTGGCATGAGAAGCTATCTTTTGCACTTCATGCCTATCAGACCTCAGTTCGAGCTTCCCTGAGCGCTACCTCATTCTCCCTTATCTATTAGGATGAAAGCTATACTGCCCATCAAAGTCAAGATCCATTCTCTCAGAATCTTGATGGAAACCAAACTTGAAAAGGCTAAATGGGTCAAGAACAAATACGATCAACTCAACCTCATCAAGGAAAAATGCATGAAAGCCATCTGCCATGGTCAAAGGTATTAAAGACGCATGATCCGAGCCCATGATGAAAAGATGTGCCTACGACAATTTCACCTAAGCAAATTGGTATTGAAGAAGATCCTCCCAATTCACCAAAATGCATGGGGCAAGTGGACCCATAATTGGGAATGACTGTATGTCATGAAGCAAGCCTTCTCCAGAGGGGCCTTAATCTTGTCAGAAATGGGTGATAATGTCTTACCCAACCCAGTCAACTCAGATTCCATCAAGAAATATTACATGTAGAGGGCAAAAACCTAAAAAGGCATTCTTCAAAAAAAACAAAACAAAACAAAAAAAGCAATAAAAAAAACAAAAACAAATAAAAACAAAAAAGGGTCCAAATGAAAATCCGGAAAGGGCATATGGGCAACCAACCTAACTACAGTTGAAAACCTATAAGGGCAACTTGAGAAGATCAATTTTGATAGGGCATAAACTGAGATCACTTATAGAACAAAGTGAGGCAATCTTAGGGATCTTTTAAAGATTAACTTATACTAGTCACATTCATTGTTTGAGAGAGATCCTGGAAAGTACTTAAAGACCATCTGTGTCATGATTGTCAAAAGCATCTTTCGCCTAAAAGATCATCCTTCTGGCTACCCTATCTCTTGTTTGTCAAAAGGTATGTCGACTTATGTCTCTTTGTTCTCATGAATAAATATTGTCTTGTTTCTCTCAACCCTTGTACAATTCACATTGCACTTGCCATTTAGTTGATAATGTTTGATAATCAACTAAAATATGCATCAGGACATCTTGATATTGCATTGAAAGGAAAAGAAAAACACAACGAACTCTGCTCATGCCCTGATCATCAAGATCATGCACTTTTTATGTCCAAACACCCGCTCAGCATGACCATACACCAAACTGTTTCTTGCTTTCACAAGCCACATCTCAAGAAAAACTATTTTAGGCTAACCAAAAATCGACCTATGCATTTTATTAGAATCCTATCGAAACCAGAGACATCAACCTAATCGATCGAATAGTCTCCAAATTATTGACAATGCCTTCCAATTGTCAGGAAAATGATTGAGCCTCTCGAATCGAGAAACGTAACAATCTAAATTCTTGAGAATAGATTTTTGGTTATATCCCTAATGGAGTCGAGATAACCTACAATCCCCTGTGGGATTAGGAAAATTTTCATCTATAGTTGCATTAAAGACAAATTGCCATCCCTATAAGAGTCTAACAACGTACAAGGAGAACTATGACTATCTCCCATATAAAACTTCACATCATGCAATCATGATAGCATTCGACATCATGCATTCACATTACCATCATACATCATCATTTTTACAATATCACTTCAAGCCAAGTTTACTGAACCTCCAATGAATTCCTGGTCAGAACTTTAAGCTTCGTAAACCAAATGTCATTCAGGTAAAGTTCTTTTCTTCTCATCACTCATGTCAAAACCCTTGTTATCAGCAAACTACTATCAAAGTGCCAATGTCAAGAAATCGTTATCTAGAAGTTATCGCTAAAAACTTTTTTCGAGAACATTCGTCTGAGGCTTTGTCAAGAATTTTGTCAAGAACTAGTGTCAAAACCCTTTCATCGGGAAATTTTGTCATAAACTTTTGTTAAGAAAAACTTGTATTAGAAGTTTTATCAAAAACTTTGTCTCCACTCTTTCTAAGAGCCCACAAGTTGTGGCACCTCTGCAAAGCCCATAAGTTAGTGGCACCTTTCCGAAAGCCCACAAGTCAGTGGCACCTTCTTCAAAGCCTACAAGTTAGTGGCACCCTTTCTAAAAGCCTACAAGTTAGTGGCACTTTTTCAAAGCCCATAAGTCAATGGAACCTTTTCAAAGCTCACAAGTCAGTGGCACCTTTGTAAAAGCTCACAAGTCAGTGGCACCCCTTTAAAGCCCACAAGTAAGTGGCACCTTTCCAAAAGCCCATAAGTCAGTGCCACCATTTTCAAAGCCTACAAGTCAGTGGCACCCTCTTCAAAGCCCACAAGTCAGTGGCACCCTTTCCAAAAGCCCAAAGTCATGGCACTTTTTCAAAGCCCACAAGTCAGTGGCACCCCTTTAAAGACCACAAGTCAGTGGCAACTTTTCCAAAAGCCCATAATTCAGTGGCATCTTCCCATAAGTTAGTGGCACCTTTTCAAAACCCACAAGTCAATGGCCCCTTTCCAAAAGCCCATAAGTCAGTGGCACCCCTTTAAAGCTCACAAGTTAGTGGCACCCTTTCCAAAATCCCATAAATCAGTGGCACGTTTTCAAAGCCCATAAGTCAGTGGCACCTTTCCAAAAGCCCATAAGTTAGTGGCACCCTTTTAAAGCCTATAAGTTAGTGGCATCTTTCCTAAAAGCCCACAAGTCGGTGGCACCCTTTTCAAAGCCCATAAATTAGTGGCACCCTTTTTAAAACCTATAAGTCAATGGTACCTTTCCAAAAGCCCACAAGTCAGTGGCACTCTTTTCAAAGCTCATAAGTTAGTGGCACTTTTTTAAAGCCCTCACAAGCTGGTGGCACCTAGTTTGAGTCAAAGCTCACATAAACTGGTAGCACCCGAGTCAAAGCCCACACAAGCTAGTGGCATCTAGTCTAAGTCTAAGCCTGCACAAGCTAGCGACACTCGAGTCAAAGCCCACACAAGCTGGTGGCACCTAGTCTCAGTCAAAGCCCATACGAGCTAGCGACACTTGAGTTAAAGCCCATATAAGCTGGTGGCACCTAGTCTGAGTCAAAGCTCGCACAAGCTGGCAGTACCCAAGTTAAAGCCCATACAAGCTGGTGGCATCTAGTCTCAATCAAAGCCCGCACGAGCTAGCGGCACTCGAGTCAAAGCCCTCACAAACTGATGGTGCCTAAGTTTAAGTCAAAGCTAGCACGAGCTGGCAGCATTCGAATCAAAGCCCGCACGAGCTGGCAGTGTTCGAATCAAATCCCACACAAGCTGGTGGCACCCAAGTTTAAGTCAAAGTTCACACAAGCTAGCAGCACCCACATCAAAAATCCATGTTACTCTACACCTGCTTAAGGGAGTCAAACCTTAGAGAACCTAAAACCCTATTGTTTTAGGAAGTGTCATTCCACGCCAGACAAAATAGTGTCTATTCATCTTTGCCTTGTTCCTGATTCTCAGCAATGGTCAAAAAGGGGCAGCGGTAGACACCTTATGTTGTCTGGGCTAATTTTTTAGCAATCTAGACCACGAACATGAGAGGGGGAGATTCACTCGGCAAAAAAGTATTTTGAGGAGGTCAAGAAGGCCTATGGATCATATCAAAGGTAAATGCAAAGATGTGGCATCAAAAGATGCAGCTTAAGGTGTTTGGGGATAAAAGATATGATAAAATTCATAATTTTGCTTGAATGTATCGATACATGGTTCTCATGTATCGATACGATGCTCCAACGTGCCAAAAATTTAAAATGTCCCTATTTCTATCAATACAACATGTAAATGTATTGATACATGAGCTTCTGTATCGATATAAGAGCTTATGTATCGATACTAGGCCATGCCAAGATCAAAACATGCATTCTATAGAGAAATGTATCGATACACAGCAACATATATTGATACAATGATACAATGATCATTGTATTGATACAATGTTCATTGTATTGATACACTCAATGTTTTTGGACCAAATGTATCGATACATTCTGCAATGTATCGATACATACAGGCCATTTTCCATGGTTTGAGCATTTTTGACTCCTCCATAAGTGATCAAAAACTCGATTTTAACTCATTTCTTTGCATCTAAAGAGATTGAAACCTATATCAGATTACGAATTTAGACTTTTGAATTAATCAAAACATTTTTTTTAAAGTCTAAATTAGATTAAAAAGGTCAATGTCACATGATCACCCTACACCACCTAGTTTGTTGACCAAGATCACTATCAGCCACCCTACTTGCTGGAAAATAATTTTAGCATTTAAACCAGCCAACCTATGTCCGTCACATTGCTAGCAAATTGCTCCCTACAGCCACTCTATAGCCATCAAGCTGACATCACTTTGTCCCCCTCAAGAAATGACCAAAAACACCTCTAATTTGGCTCCAAAATGCTAGTATAAATAGACCACTGATATCTCAACTGAAAAAGGTGAGATTCCAGCTCATTTTCAGTTTCCAAAACACATCCCTACACCAAGAAAACCAGAATCCCGTAGCTCTTCACTTATCACCCAAAAATAGCCCCAAAACACTCATTCCTAACCATTACACATTCTAAAAATCACCCTCATCCATACCAAAACCAAAACCTCATTGTTTCTCTCTTTTTTTTGCTTATTAACAACAAGGAAATGAGGGAAATTCAAGCAATCTTTGTTGTTCCAACTATTTGGCCAAAAATTGAAGTTTTGTTGGTATAACTTCTTACTTTGTCACTTTCATTTTTTGTTTTTCAGCGTCTTCATCATTTTAGTGAGCCCTCCATGTTTCCATCACCCTTTTAGGATTCTCATACATTATTGCAGCCTTTGGTTGTGGTAGTTTAGGATTTGGATGCCTTAATGCCCTTTCGATGTGCAAAATGCCTTATTTCATCCTCATTATTTTGATAGCTCTTACTCATGCATTTTATGCCATGTCCATGCATCTTGTTATGATTAATCCATGTGTGAATCATTATCCTAACACATTTTAAGCACATTTACACACTAGCTTGCATGAATCGTTATCATTTTTAGCATCCATAACATTTTTTTGTCAAAGTGCATAACACTTTCTTTGTCTAGATCATTGGTAAAGTTAGCATCCCTATTCATGCTATGTGCCATCCCCTTATATGTTCATTTCCTTGTCCTTGTCTAAATGCATGTTTGATGGCTATCCAAAATTGATTTTCAAAACCTTCCTAAGCCAAGCATGTTAACCTCAACCAATGAGGATTAGCATAAACTTAGCATTTTCCTTAAAGTTAACAAAATATCTTAGGGAAAATTAAGTTCTCTAGTTTCGGAATCTTGGTTAAACGAGCTCAAATCTTCTAATTTTGTAACAAAAATAGCCTTTCACTTGTTCTCGAAATGTTTGTGCCTTGATTTTGAGTCAAAACGTTGAGTGGTATGATCAATGGGTTGTTTCATCATCCCAAAATACTCTGAGGCTGTGTAAATGAGTTCGTGATACTCATGCCACTCTTTCCCTTCAGTCATGGACGTTTGAATGTCGATGACTTATGTTTGGACTCATAAACATAGAGAAAACAAGAAATATCATCTGCTTTGCTTTGTCCCCTGCTGGCAACATCACTATTACAAATTTAAAAATCATTTTAAAATACTAGACGATTTTTCATGAATTTTATAATATTTTTCTTTGAAAGTGTGTCAAAATATCTTTAAAATAAGGTCTTGTTCACCCCCAGATCATTCCGAATGAGAGAGTTATGATTTTTCAAATCCAAACTGTCTAGAACCTTTAGAATCCAAACATGTATTCTAGTTGGGCTGTTCAGACCTAGTAAATGATTTTTCCAAATTTTTTAAACATTTTTCATAAAGGATTTGTGAAATTTCCTTTTCAGAAAGGTATTGTTTGCAATTTTTTGATACCAAGCGAGTTTGGGGGGATTTTTCAAATTTTGACACACCTTGTCCCTCATATGCTCTACCAGTAGCATAATCAATCTGAACTTGAAAATTTATTTCCCCAAAAAATGACTTTTTGGGATATTGGGAACATTTTTAGATTGACCCTCATCAAGTTACCTTTCTAACAGTGTCTTGTCCACCCTCTAAAGCCTTCAAATCAATTTAGAATAAATTCGGGAACCAACCCCTATTTCGATTATGGTCAAAAGTAAGTTGTTGTCCCGAATTTCATCTCGAGACATTTGAATGTCTCCATATCACCTTGATCAGACTCGAGAACATGCTTTGACCTCCCATAAGCTTTTATCAAGGCATGAACATATTTTCCATCTTTACCATCCTCATTCACAATATTGCTTTTGCCAAAAGTTGTCAAAATGCTTACATTTTCTAAATCATAAAGTTTTGTCAACTTAAGTTTTCTGACTCAACTTCATTAAAGGGTGTTAGATATGTTACTTTCGTGGATACTCCAACCCTAACCTTTCGAGGAGACTCTCCAACCCCGCTCTTCAAATTTGTCAAGATCTAAAGAATCTTCCTTTGTCAAATTATTTGTTATCCATGGGGATACTCCAACCCTGGCTCTCTAAGAGGATACTCCAACCCTATTTTTCAAAATTGTCAACCTTTAAAAAAGTCTTCCTTTGTCAAAATTATTTGTCATCCATAGGGATATGCCAACCCTATCTTTCTGAAGGGATAATCTAATCCTGTCTTTCAACTACAGTTAAATTTTTCTCCTTCCCAGACTTCTATCTCGTTTACTCAAGAAACCCAGATGCATCTCAAAAATTATTGATTTTGTTATTCCCAGATAATCGATGCCAATTGCGAGATAAATTGCAATGGTCCATCCCTTTTCTTTATCATTTCATTGAATGATATATGTTATGTTACTTTTTTTATTGCCTTACTAACATTATTTCTTTATGATGATTATTTGCATTCATGTTTTTCAATCATTTCAAATAAAACTAAAGGTAATATTCTACGTGGGTATATCTCCAGTGCCTAGAGTGGAATTTTCCATTTTTCAAAGTAAAATCCAAAGTCATTTTTATTGAAAATCTTTATATTCCCCATCTCTTCGGGGTGTATATGAGATTAAATCTTTTTCATCAAAGCCTAGATTTGTATTTCTATAAGATTCATGCATCAAAAGAGGGTTATGTCGAAATAGTGATGAGGTAAGATTGAAAGAATCGAAGCTAAAATAAGATATAGCTAATAAGGTATCGATTTCGGGCGTCGCGAAGAGGTTCGTACCTCATCATGCGTAACCAACTCCTGAACATAAATGAGAAATCTTTGTACTACGTAGACCACGAGATTGATGTTTTGAGTTTCATAACTCAAAACATAGGTTTCAATAGGCATCCGGTCATGCCTAGCCTGAAATGATCGGTGGCTACTCCAAGCGTTGGCCATTTCATGATGGTCATCCGAGACCAATTAGATGAGTGATTCGTCTTATGGTCCCCCTCACTATGTCATAAGTCGAGAATTTGTACTTTCTCGTTCTCATTATGTTGCGAAGGAAAACTCTCGATCAAGAAGGCATTCCCAAGTCAGAAAAATATTTTAAGTCGTATGCACCCATAGATCTACAAGGATGTACCCCGGGGTACATAACTACAAGATGAGACTTTGTTGCCAAGAGCCATGCTAGAAGCTTAGATTTCAATAAATCTTCTCTTGCACTTAAAAGATCTTGATTCAAGAAACAAAACAAAGAAAAAAAGTAATTTTTCTCTAGGAAAAACCTAGATTATGCAATCCTTCGTTAGAAAAGTTAAGAGAAAACATAAAACCTAATTTTAGCATTTCTTAGCCAATTTTTGAAGTCCTCTCATATCTAAGTGGATGCCAAACATAGTTTAATATATCTACATTTAAAATTTTAATTTTTGAAAAATTATAATTTTGTCCTTGGCCCATATGAACTTATTTAAATTGGGCTTAAGTAACCATTATTGGTATTAGACATATGAAGTCAGTCTCAATTTAATTTTTATACTTTAACTTATGAGATTAGTTGCATGCATCCTATGCATGGAGGCTTACATATGCCAATCTTTGTGTATTGTCAATGCCCTATCTTGACAATACAATGACCAAAAATGTTTTTAGAAACATGTTTTAATGCATAAGGATTTCATAATTGTAACTCTTTAAAATTTCCTTGCAAGGCCAATGTGTTTTCATGAGCTTTATATACATAAGATATTTATAACAATTAACAATTAAATCTTATGGATAAAGAAATACCTTTATTATATTGATTAAAATATAATACTTGATTACATGGAATCACTAAATACTAAGCAACAATAATTGGCTTGCAGGCCTTACACCAACAATTTCCCACTAGCACTAAAGCTAATGGCCTATATGTTTGAGACCCATACCCTCTATAAGATGATCATGTTTCTGCTGGGATAGAATTTAGTGAAAGGATTGGCTAAGTTATTCTTGGTGGGTACTCATTCCATACTAATGTTACGTCTCTCTATAATGTCTCTAATAATGTGATATTGCTGTAACACATGTTTAAATTTATGATGAGACCTTGGTACCTTAGCTTACGCTATGGCTCTATTATTATCACAATAACAATGCTCGAAACCACATCAAGTTCATAAAATGAACTTATCCATGCAAACTTCCTCTAGCATGGCCTTACACTTAGGGATGTATACGGCTTCGTTTATTAATTCTATAGTCTTTTCATGTTTGGAACATTTCCCAACTAACTATAATACCATTATGGGTAAATACAAAACCACTTTGCGATTTGCTATCAACCCAATCATATTTGAAACTAGCATTAGTATAACTCTTAACCAAAAGTTCAACCCTTCCATACTTATCTTTCCATCTACTGTCTCAAGACATAACTCATTTGAGTTAATACACGCAATGTACCATTGACAAGTTTCTTCTTTTAAAGTTTTCCATGCTAAACCTCTTTAGCACCTTACCTATGTTAATGGATTAGGACAAGGCAAGTAGCCTTTTTTGATATGTCTCTATAGATCTTAATGCCCAGAATTTAAGTTGCTTTCATAGAGTTGTCTAGACAGCCAGACCTTAATGGCCTGTAGCATTGGCATGTCATTTCCTATGAGCAATATGTTGTCAACATACAGCACTAAGAAAGTAATAGCTTGCCAATTCATCTTTTTGTAGACACATGGATCATCAGGATTCTTTATGAAGCCAAATTCTTTAACCACTTCATCAAATTTGATATTCCAACTACGTGAAGCTTGCTTTAGCCCATGTATGGATTTTTTCAGTCTACATTCTTGATTTGGATTCAACTTAGACATAAAACCATCAGGTTGTGTCATGTACACTTCCTCTTGCAAATTCTCATTAAGGAATGCAATTTTTACATCCATCTTCCATATCTAATAAATGTGATATGCAGTTACAGTAGCATAATTCAAAAGGATTTTACCATGGCAACTAGTGAAAAGGCTTCCTCATAATCAATGCCTTCTACTTGATTTTAACCTTTTGCCACCAATCTGACCTTATATGTCTGCACGTTGCCATCTATGTCAGTTTTTCTCTTAAAGACCCATTTGCACACTATGGGTTTTATCCCTTCGAGTGGATCAACCAAAGTCCAGACTTGGTTGATTTTCATGGCATCCATCTCAGATTTCATGGCTTCAAGCCATTTATTAGAATCAATGTCAGACATTACTTTCTCAAATTTGGTAGGTTTAGTGTCATAAGGCAAGTTATCTGTATCTTTTTAGAGCTTGCATGATTCTATTAGATCGATGGAGTAGTTGTCGCTTAAGCTTAAGTTGAGAATCTGATGCTTCAACTGTTGGCTCAGGTTCCATAGGAATGCTTATTGGTGGTTCTTGAACTTCTTCAAGTCAATATTATTCCTGCTAGACCCTTAAAGAAGAAATTTTTTCTCTAAAAAGTGTCTATGTTTTAAAACAAACACCTTTGCTTATAGGATTATAAAAGTAGTATTGAGCAATTTCTTTATGATACCCCATAAACTTACACTTGACTAATCTTGCTCCAAGCTTATTAGTCGCTGCATGCTTCATGTAAGTAGTGCATCCTCAAATCCTTGTGTAAGATAAATATGGCTTTTTTCCTTTCTATATCTCATATGGTGTTTTATCAACAAATTTGGATGAAACCTTATTTAAAAGATGAGCAGCAGTTTCTAAGGCATATCCCTTAAAGGATATTGGAAGGTTAGCCTTAGACATCATAGAATGAACCATATCTAACCAAATTTGATTTCTCCTTTTAGACACTTTATTATGTTGTGAAGCTCTAGGTGTAGTCCATTGTGACAAAATCCCATTCTTAGTCAGATGATCCAAGAATTCTTAACTTAAGTATTATTCTCCTTGATCGGATCTAACATCTAGAATACTCTTGCTAATTTGTTTCTCTACTTTAGCCTTATACTCTTTGAACTTTTTAGAAGCTTTGGACTTATACTTTATTAAGTACACATACCCATACCTCGAATAATCATTGATTAAGTTAATGAAGTAAGAATATTGATCTCTTGCCCTTGTATTCATTGGTGCACATACATTTAAATGTATTAGGCCCAATAAATTCGCAGCCTTTTCATTTTTATTGGTGAAGAAAGTCTTGGTCATTTTTCTAAAGAGACAACATTCATTTGTCCTATATGATTTATAATCAAATGAGTCTAAATAGCCTTGTTTGTATAACTTGGCTATCCAAGTCTCATTGATATGACCAAGTCTACAATGCTAAATATAGGCTTTACTTAGGTCATTACTCTTTGCTTTCTTCACATCTATATTGAGTAAAGGTAAATTTGGATCCAATACATATACACATTTTGTAATAAGGCAGATCCATAGACCATGTCATTTATGATAATTACGTAAGTATTGCCTTTCATCCTAAATTCAAAATTATCATTCTTAGTGAGGTATGAAAGTGAAATGATATTTTAGACAATCGTAGAGCACAAAGACATTCTTTTAATTCCATGGTCATGCCTATAGGCAATGATAAGGTATAGGTTTCGATGATAGTGGCCTTGACGTTTGATCTATTGCCTATTCTCAGAATTACCTCATTAGAGCCTAATTTTCTACTATTCTTTAACAAAGCTTATGTCATGCATAAGTGAGATCCATATCTTGAATCTATTATACAAGAGGTAGTTTTAGTAGTCCAATAGTTTAATTCAATCACGTGAAGGTCAACTACCTTCCTTTTGTTGATAACACTTCTCAATTTTACATACCAGTCCAAACACTTTGGGCTTATGGCATCAAGTATACCACGCAATATAGTTAATATAAATACCATTATCAACAACCTAGTATAAAATAAGTATATATTAATTGTTCATGTATAAAATCAATAATGACAAGGTATTAAATCTTTATTGTTCCTCCCATTAATTTTTTAAAATAATAGCCCTTACTATTATTCGAGAATGTCTTCAAGGTATTTCTAGTGGGCTAGGATCCCTTTCAACATTTTGCAACCTTGAGCAACTCCACAAATTACAACAAGCCTAGTTGGGTAAGTAACATAACTTACCAATTCATCATTATGCAACTATCGGATCAATTAGGTGGCAACTCTTTGCCTAAATGCATCAACATCATATGGTCAAGTGCGGCAAATCCGAACCATACAACATTAGTTAAGTAGGACCCATTTCTCATAACTCACATCATTAAGCGACTCAATAAATCACTTTCGATCAAAACTCGAGTATATTATTATGAATAATAGAAGGCGCCTTTATTATGCGAAGCATGTGACTCAATATTAGATGAGGGATTTTGTTTTATTTATTTTATCTTTTGATTAAGGTCTCATCATATTTGCATGCATAGCATTTATAATATAGCATAAAATAAGTTTACCATCATGCATACTACTTGGATGATTATGGACTACTATCTAATTTAGTTTCCTTGAGCCATCAAAGAAAATGCTTGGTCAATTTGTAGGTGATTACATACAAAGTCTTCAAAAGCTTCTTGCAATCTCTCAGGCTTTATGGCTCTTTCGCTTGGATCTCCATCTTTGAGATACAAAATCTTTCCTAACTAACCCTAAATTTACACTTATGGAATCTAATTACACTTGCAGTAAAGAAACCTCGAGTTACATTCGAGGGGATTTAGGTGAGACAAGAATTTTTTAACCCTAGAAAAAATAAAGATAAGGTAAGGTTTGCAAACCCTATGTAAACAATTTAAACATCCATAAACAATCGACCATACATCCACAATCATATTAAGCCTAGTCCATAATCATCCCATAAATCCACAAAAATTATGAATATATAAAAACATGTGTTTTAAATTCAAGTTACCAATTTTTTATGCTTAAATAAGTGATCCATATTTAGTTTAATTAGGAAAACAATTTTCTTATATGATTAACATTTATTCTAATCATATTAGAACAAATCCTATTCCAAATAGGTTTAATCATTTAAATTAAATATTTTTTTCAATTAATCAAATTAATTGAATTTTTATTCCATGCTTATAATATTATCTAATTTATATCTTAAACAATTTAAGAAAAATAATAAAATTGGATAAT
This sequence comes from Adansonia madagascariensis, assembly GCA_038381835.1. NCBI lineage: Eukaryota > Viridiplantae > Streptophyta > Magnoliopsida > Malvales > Malvaceae > Adansonia > Adansonia madagascariensis. Next base: position 8,183 of record JBBYHL010116490.1, on the reverse strand, counting down.
TAGGTATTTGATGATATATAAGAGTTTTAATTGGAAGTAACCTCTCAAGGAGGTGTATTGCATCAACCATGCTAACTTTTAGCATTTTTATTTATTTTATGATTTTAATTTTAATTTTTGTTTAATTCAACCTGATCATATCAGATTTTAAATCTCAAGAAAATTAAAATTGAAAGAGTCCTACTCTAAGTAGGATTGTGTTTTACACATATCTTGGAGGAATCCTAGTCCAACTAGGACTCTATCCCATGCATGGATATCATAGCCATCCTCCTCCAATTCAATCACTAATGTCTTCCTCCCACTAAACCTCTGAAAATAAAGCAAATTTATAGCAACTCCTTGCTACCATTGATGCCATACCAAGATCCAAGAAAGAAGAGAAGATGCCATAAGCTTCAAGCACACTTGGTACACCTATTTTAGCTCAGAATTGAAACATTTTCAACTATGATTTTAATGGCAAGTATTATGAACTTTTCATG
>JBBYHL010116273.1:136221-175995 GCA_038381835.1 Adansonia madagascariensis | reverse complement strand
AGTTGATAAAATTCTGATACTTTGCCTCAATATTGTTTACATCATGCTTAGTTTGAAAAGCTAGCCTTACATACCTATTTGTTTGATGATGTGCACTTGTATTATGTTTGATTCTTGGATGATTTTGCTTTTTTAGTTAAATTTTGAATTGTTCATGCTAAATGATTTTGATGTCAAAAGTTTTGCTCAAGTTGCATTTTCAAATGCTTTTTAAAGAGCAAGTGGGTTAAAAATATGCTTAAATTGATACCATCTTAATGGAAATGACCCAATACTAGGCCATACGTATCGATACCAATAAACCCTTTTTTCCAGTATCGAGATTGGTTTTAAGGTATTGATACAAAACCCAGAATTATTCATTGTATCGATACCTGACTCCAAGTATTGATACCATGTATTGATACTCTCCAGCTTGTATTGATACAGATCCAACTTGTTCTATATCTCGAGACCTAGTTCATTGTATCAATACAGAACCTAGAACTATTTTTTGCATCGATACTGAATTTTAAGTATCGATACCTTGTATCGATACTTATCTGTTATTCTAAGAACCCAAAAACTGCCTCATCTGTATCGATACTCACTGTTGATTCAAGAATCCTCGTGGGTGAAAGTTCATTTTCATCGAGCACTGTTCATTCTTTCTCTTAGCCTTTTCTCCCTCACTTAACCTTCAATCATCAAACTCCATCTAACTTTCACTTTTCTTATAGTACTTGATTGAAGAACCAGCTAATTTCATCACAATTCACCAATTCCCTTTGAAATCCATTACCACCCAAAACCTTAAAAATTTGAAAACTCCTTTCACACAAACCTTTACCATTCTTCTTTCAAATTCCTTAAAATTTGTCCAAATTTTTTTATAATTTTCAAGTGATTTTTCATTCTCAAATCTTTCCCAAATCGACTGTTGTGATTGGTTGCAAATTTACTCGATACATTACACCATATTGCCACCAAAACTTACTGCCCACCACATGCTCGACCATTTTCTTCAACCAGCTTTTCCTTAGCACCTTACCTAGCTTCCTCAACTCAACCTACTCAACCTGCTACCTTTGGCAACTTTCACCACCTTCACAAACCTCATCGAAACCCACTCCCACTTCATTCGATACCTACTAAATCACATTAAACACTTTACCAACATCAGTCATCCCCTTCACTTGTCCAAACTAGCATCCATTTTTATCATGTCACCACCTGCTCAACAAAATTCCCTAACCACCTATAAACACTACCATGCCTCCAAAGACCAAATAAACCACCTATCGTCAAAGACCTATCACCTGTGCTTCCACTTCTACCATTCGTTAACCACTTTCGACCCAAACACAATCAATTTTTGACCTATGCTTCCATGATGCATGGGCTTGTGAGTGGTTCACTACCATCCATGCACGTAATGCACGTACGCCCATCCAACAATGTCGAGTTATCGACTTCCCCTTTCTCTGGTCATTACTTATCCCTACCTTCAGATTTTTGATACCTTTGCATGGACCAAATTTTTTTTCTTTTAACGTTTTGATTCGCGAAAATCTTATTCATGCATTCTTTAGCAATACCTTGCTTATTATTGATGATCATGATCATGTCATTGCTATTCGATCTTATCTTTTGGGATAAGATCTTATAGTTAACCCGACATCTTTTGTGACTGCCTTATGCCTTCGGTTTCCTGAATGAAGGCGTAACCAATGAAGGTCTGACTCCCGTAGCCTTGCGCACCTTGAACAATAAAGCCACCCTCTTTCCTTTAATTGATCATTTACTTCATCTTATAATTTCCCATGTGCTCTGTCCATATGGCACCAAACACACCTTGACTAATGATTCTGACTATTGGCTGCTCCATATGATTCAAATCGAAAATCATCTAAACCTAGCCCATTTTATCTTTGTGGATCTTGTTTTTTGTGTTTATGGTTGTCATAGCCTCTTCCTTGGCATGGCATTGAGCTACCATTCCAACACTCAAGGTCTTGATCTTTCTTGCGACCCCAGGATTATGGTATCTACTTATCGTTATATTATTGCAAATCCATGGTGCTCGTCGGGTATGAAATTTAAGGCATTGACTTCATTCCCAAGGCTTATCGACAAACATCTCCACCACTTGAGCAATCAAATGTTCCCGCTCCTGATGACCATGATGATGTAATGGAGCATGATGTGCCTCCTTCACCTTTAGCTCCTGCCACTTCATCATTCGCGCTTATGGACCTCCAACATATGTACTTTTCCATCATAAGGCATCTTAACACGTGGGAATAACGCTTTGACTCTTAGGATCACCGATTCGATTCCATTGATGCTTGCCTTTCTAGTCTCGAGCATAGTTATTGGGTGTTGACCGAGCAATTCCATAGCTTTTCTACGGCACTTTCATCGTGCACTGTCGCCTACTACTCCACTTGCCGTGGATCCTCTGGTCGATGAAACTTAGTCATCTTAGGTTTATTTTAAGATCATTTAAGTTTTTTTTTTTGGATTTGTTTGAACTTCTTTTACTTATTTTGTTGACTCTATTTAATGTTTTATTCTCAATGCATCATCTTTGCTTGCATTTTCTCCATTACTTTGAATTACTCTTTCTTGTGTTTTGATATAACAAAAAAGGGGAGAAATGTCATAAATTTGCAATGTGTTGATAAATATGTATTATGCACAATGCAAAATATGTCTTCCATGAAATTATTATGCATTTGATCATGATTATATTGTCATGTTGGAACCCAAATAACATGTTGATATTGAATATTTTTTTACATGATGTAGCTTGAGTTCTGAAAATCTTAGGCAATATTATTAATTTGAATTGTTGTAGCTTTAAAAGACCCCATTTGCTCAAATTAAAACTTTTGAAAACCATTACTTTATTAAGGGGAGTTTTTCTTTAATCTAAAAAATAAGTAAATTTATCTTAAGTTTTATTATATCAAAAAGGAGGAGATTGTTAACTTATGTGGGCCACATAATGTCTAACATTCTCCTACTTAGCCTACATGGTAAGCAACACTTGAATAGGTGATAATTAAATCCAAAACTTTAACATAGTCATAAGTTACTCTAAACTGTTAACTTTGAATTCGGTTTTGATATAACAAACAACTTAAGCTAAATTAATTTATACTCGACTTGGTATTTGTGTTAAAATTGAAAAACATTTTGAAAAGAACTAAGTTTGTATTTTTTTTCAAAAATATATGTTCCAAAATGTATATTTATACTTAGAATATTCTTGAGATATGTTTTAATTAATATCAAGTCGAGAAAAATCATTTTACAAAGGATTTTGAAGGTATGTAACAACACAATGCACAAATGTATGGATACTATGCTTAAAACCCTAATTTGTATCGATATTTTTAAGCATGTATTGATACATTACAGTGAGTATTGATACTCACACCATATGTATCAATACAATGCTTGGCAATAACCAAGGTTTGGCTGAAACCCTTGAATATATCGATACAAGGGTGTTTGTATCAATACAGCTTGGCAGGTATCGATACTTAGCCCTCTGTATCGATACAACAAGCTGTAACGATCACTTTTTTTATTCTTATATCGATACCATTGGTATTGCATTGATACTATAGCACAGGTCTGAACGAAAATTAGCATTTATGAAATCTACAATGGCTCTCCAACCACCACATTAAATGCCCAATATTTATAAATCAATTTCGAGCTATAAATCGAAGTTCCTAACAGCTGAAGAAGCAAAAAATACTAAAATCAATCAAGCATTTAATAATAAAAGCTCAAAGGTCTTCAAATTCTTTATTTTACTTGTATCAAATTTATACTTTTCCAAGTCTATTTGTATCTCATTCACCTTGTACTTAAATTCTAGCAAACATACATCTACTAGAGGTTTAATTTGTTTGCAAAATACTTCATTCATATCACAAAAGGGGTTGTGTAAAAGTGAGTGAAAATATTTAAGAATTTAGAGTAGAATTCTCAAAGGGATTGAAAGGCTCTATCCAAGCCTTAAAAGATAGAGGTGTAAGGTTATACCTCAGCCTTAAAGGTAAACAATTTGACTAGTGCATTGTAGGAATCACCTTGGTAAGAAAGTACCAAGAAGAGAAGATGTAGGTGTTGAGTTCAAGGATTGAACCTTTATATATTGATTGTTTGTTTTTCTTACCCTTAACTCTTTTTATTTTCAATTTACTTCAAATTTATCAGGTTCTTATAGAACCAATTCACCCCCTTTTAGTTCAATCTTTTCTTTAAGCTAACACAAACAACTCCCACTCAATTAAAGATTCACATAACAAGAACCATGGCAGTAGAATTCTAATCCAAATATTATTTTCCATGTATTACAATGCATGATCCTCTCTAATACAACACTTTATGAGATAATACTTTGTGAGTGATTTTTTTGTAATCATTTAAGGTCCAATCGATATGTAAACTTTATGTGCACAAACTGAAACATGTCCTTATGCTCTAAGAATATGAAACCAACAAATTCAAACAAGCCAAAATACATTTTGATAGAATTTAACTAGCCCCATATGATCTACATGAAATTTAAATTATTTGTTGACAAAGCATTAGTCATGGCATCTACCATCATTAAATTTGTATTGATGTGTTGGATATTAACTTCTTACTTCTTTACAGAGTCTCTAATAGCAAGATACTTTATATCTATTTGCTTGCCATAACTTGGATTTTTATCATTCTTAGGAAAACATACTGCATAAGAGTTATCATAATAGATGTTTAATGGCTTTACTGACAACTCTCAAACTAGAGATAAAATATCTCAATCTTATTGCCTATGATATTACTTAACAACATAATTCTTTTGGCAGTTTTCATATAACCAAGGCTAAGATTACTTTAATATTTACCAAGCATTTCTACCATAAACCATATGCCAAGTTTTTGTATAAATTTGACCATACCAAAAGCTACCAATACTAAATGCATATAGAATACTATTTTCCAAATCATAAGGAGATTTTGACTTAAATCAAATTTATCCTTTTCACAATTTGTGTTAATGTATGTGAAAGTTTTGCTTCTTAAATCTTTCCAAAACTTTCTTGATATAGGCTTCTTGAGATAGATTTAATGTCTTTTCAGACCTATCTCTACAAATCTGTGCACCTATGATGTAACAGGCCTTACCTAAATCATTCATATCGAAGTTTGGAGAAAAACAAACCTTTGTGTCATACAACAAAGCCAAATCACTACTTAAGAGGATAATATCACCAACATATAGGACTAAAATTAGGATCTTACTCTCACTGAATTTAAGGGATATATATTGATCAGTGACTTCTTTAGTAAACCAAATAATGTCATAACATTTTGAAACTTTATATACCATTTGTGGGATGCTTGTTTTAGTTTATATATTGATCTTTCAAAGAAACCTTTAGGTTGAATAATATATACCTTTTTTGAAGATCCCAATTTAAGAAAGCTATTTTAATTACTGTTTATTGTAACTTCAAATCAAAATAAGCTATGAAAGCTATGATAATTCTTAATGAAAACTTTTTTAAAACCTAAGAGAAAAATTCATGGTAATCAACACCTTATTTTGAATGAAATCTTTAAGCATAACTCTAACCTTATAGCATTTAAAATTACCAAATGGTAATTCAACGAGTTCATATACTAGATCATTATCCATTGATTTTATCTTTTTATCATATTTTTTATGCCAAGGTGTGAAATTTTCACTATTTATGGTTTGTGAAAACAAGATCTCCTTTATGTACAATATCAAAATTAGACTTTTATAGGTATACAACCAAGTCATAGAAATAACTAGATTTTTGCCCAGTGGATCTATTATTCTACTATCACTTGTACATTTCATGCAACTTTAGTTAGTGAGATTAATGATCTATTATAAAGGTTGTCTTGATTTGATCAATTAATTTTGTATGTTTATTCTCGTAAACAATCAAGTCCTTTACAAAGATCAATCTAAATTAATTTATTCCTCAATATTAACCTCACGAGGTAAGTTACTCCCATTGAACTCATGATCCATAAGAAACTTAACATTCCTAGCTTCAATAATTCTAGTTAAACATGAAAGACATTTAAAACTTATACCCCTTTGATTTAACTGCATAGCCTATAACTACTAACTATCCTTGGATCCAATTTCCTTATATTTAGGTTTTAAACCTTCACTTCAACTGGATAACCCAAGTTTGTAAATGTTTTAAACTAAATTCAAACTATTTCATAATTCTAAAAAAGTTTTAGAAACCAATTTAGTTGGAACTTTATCTAAGACATAAACAATAGTTTTAATGCATCAATCCATAAATTTAAGAGAAGTTGTATGATCTCTAAATACTATAGTGCTTTCTTTAGCTCCTTTTGTGGACTTATTATTTAGCATTTTCCTTAATGCAACTAACGTAAGTGTCAAACCCAAGAGTTTTAAGAACTCGATCATTGATTAATTCTCCTAAATTTTTGTATAGAGATATGACACAATTTTTATACCACAACTAAAAGGAATTTTCATAAATAACACATATTTTAGGACTAAAAATCAAACGAATAGTCTAATAAACTATTCTCACAATCAAGATATAAGTTAAAGATAACAAAAACCAATAAAAATATTTTTAAAATTTCAACAATAGAATTTAAAAAAATTAAATTCAAAATGAATTATCGGTTTAAAACAAATCTTGATTTCAAAAATGATCATGAAAGTCTTTATCGATTTCTAGACTAGATGTTCCCCTACTTTTTTTCAATCTTGCTTAGCTATATGAAATCTTACATGATTATAGAAATATAATTCATTGAACCAAAGTCCAACCACCATGTATTATGAGAAACATTACTAAAGAAAATCACACAAACTTGAGTTTACCTTTAATTTTGAGCTTTCTTTTACATTTCAGGTTATCTTTCCTTATATGCTTTAAGTTAATTCAAAATGAAGGATTTGATACCATTTTCTTTATTGGCAAGTTTCCTTTTTTGCCTTTTAAGCATATTTGTCCTACTATCACCTTTACTTTGAGTCATTAGGCAAACTAAATCTAGTTTCTTAATTTTTATTCACTTTTGCACTTTAACACATATAGCTAAGAGTTCATGATAGACCATTTTCTTTATATGTGCTTCATATGGTCATATTGATTAGGAATAGAATTGAATATGAAAGTTATAAGAAATTTGCTTGAAAAAACTCAATCGCAAAGACTCAATTTGAGCAACAATGTCTCTTAAATCCCATAATGTGCTCATGCATAACTTTTAGAATTGTCACACTTTATTCTTGAAAGATTCCTTGTAAAGGTGGTAGCCATAAACAAACTGGTCTTAAGTGGCTTTGCAGTAATCCTTGACATTATCATAATTTAGGATGAAATCCCAAATTGATTTACAGATATAGGACATCACCTTAAATGTTTAGATTACTCCCATTGTACATCAAAATCCATTTTCCTTTTGTGCATTTTATTTGTTAAGGATAAGTTGTCCACTTGAAACGCTAAGTTAAGGTCTTGAAACCCAAAAAATGGCTTAATTTAGTCCCTTATTAAAGTAATTTTTCATCACGGACATCATTTATTCTAGCAGCTTATTAATCACAACAGTAGAGTTTGCTAGAAAATGCAAGGAATTGTACTTGAATTGAATAAAATACTTTATACTGAAATGTATATTCAAACCTTCTAATCAGTAGAAGTGCATCAGTCATATAAATGTAAATAACTTTAATGATAAAACAAATAACTTTAAAACACCAAAATTAAATAATCTGTGCTTATGGGCCTAAGAAAATTTCATTTTGATGCTATATTATTTTATCCTTTAATCATTTTACAAAATTAATTATTTCCCTGTAGGGCCAAATAACTAATTTCATGGTCTAGCACATTATGGATGACATTTTCTTTATGTAGTCATTTAAAGGATGAAACTTTATTTTAAATAATTACTATTTTATCCAAATCAATCTACTTAAGATATTGTGGTTACTCTTAAGCTAATGATTTAGAACCCTAATAATGATTTCAATGTGCATACATAAAATTCATTGTATATTGCAAATAATTCCTTGTCAATGTTATTTTGCTTATGCAAATATTTAAAGGAAACTTTGTTTTAAATAACTACCTTTATCTAAATCAACCAGCTTAAGATGTTATGGCTACTCTTAAGCTAGTGATTTAGAACTTATAACGACATTCTGAACACATGCAAAAATCTTTATTGCATATTAAAAATAATTTACAATGGAATTTAATATTAAATCCTACAAATTTATTGTAATTATTGCACAATAATTACATATTAATGTCATTCTTAGTATGTAGTTATTTAAATAAAACTTCGTTTTAAATAACTACTAATTTTAACTAAATTAATTAACTTAAGTACTATAGCTAATCCGAAGTAATTGATTTAGTTTCTTAATAATGATAAAATATATGTAATAATATAAATAATTGCATACATGATTTAATAACTTAAATATATACCAAGTTTATTAAGAAAAAAATTTTATGGTATAAAACTTTATTGATGTCATTTATCATATGCAGTTATTTAAAGAAAAATTTCTTATTTTAAATAACTACCAACTTATACAAATCATGTAACTTAAAATGCTATAGCTAATATTAAGCTAGTGATTTAGATCCTTAACAATGACATCATAAATTTGTATACTGCAATGGAATAACAATTTCTCATGCTACAACATATTAAAAATTATGACATAATATTTACATTCCATGACATGCTTGATTTCAATCACATAAAATATGCATAAAATCATAATCTATTTATTTCAAGATATACATGGATATGCATCTTAAGATTTTGATGCAAACAAAAACCTTATCATTTAAATATGCACTAAAGTTTAGGATAAGAGTACACAAATATTGGATACTTTATAGAGAGAGTACATGCTAACAAAATATTTTACCATGATATGAAATTGTAGAATTTTATGAACATATTTATTATTCAATCAAGACATGAAAATTATTTAGTATTCCTAAAATTCCATAGAAATTATAGAAAATCAAAATATTAAAATGATGCTTAGAAAAATGAGATTGAAATGCCCATGGGAAGATGTCCTAGGTGTTTCATGCATCACTCCTGACATGTAAGAATGGGTTGGGACTGCATTCCAGCCCTTCTCCTACCTCTAGGCGGGTCGTGCTTGACCCAGCTAGTTTTCCTTCAACCCATTCGGGCTACTTGATGTTCTAAGGCTAATTTTTGTATTTTGCAATCAATTTTCTTGTAATTAATGACCTAAAAGCATGATTTTAAGCTAGATTTACATCATCCATGCATCAATTTTGATCAAAAACACAAAAATCATCATCAAACATTCACAATTACTTGAATTTTTATGAAACCTATACTAGACCTGTTTTAAATTCTATGCTTGTTATTCTTTTTCATTTTTTCATTTTTTCGTCATTTTAATCTTAATGAAAATAATATTTATATTCATCAAGCCCATCGAGTAATTTGATCAAGATTAAGAAAAAAACAAATTAATTAACCTAAAAATTTTGATTATGATATCTATGGAAAAAAAACCCATTTAGGTCTTAGTGGTTTCATATTCCTTTATTCATTAATGTAATTAATACTATATATATATATTATACTTCTATAAACCCTTGCATTAAAATTAATATATCAACATTTAATCTGTTAGAATTTTTAGATTACCCAATGTAAAGGAGAAATGTTTCAATTCTTTTTATCGATATAGAAAGTTTCAAGTCACATGCTATTTATAATCCTTTAGGCATATTATAATTTCTTTAACCCCTAAAATTTTCATACTATTACATGCTTAGAAGAATTAGAAAGTAGTATTTGTAATTTGAAAAATATAGCTAAAGAACCTAGCTCTGATGCCATATGTAAAATTTAATTTAAAGGAACATACCCTCTAGACATTGTTGATCAAGAACATGATCTCACTTCTAGCTTATGAAGGCAAACATCTCGCATAAGTCTTCTAGTCTATTTCTTTGTTTCTGAATAATTACCTTATGATAGTATACAGGTAATTTAAATAGACTATACTAAAGACCTATACTAGAATACTAATTAGAGTTGTATCCTATCATCAAGAAGTTCATATTTTAATTAGCAATTGAAGTAACGTTTAACTTTTATCACTAGAGTAGTTAAACTGAATTAGGATTTGGTTCATAATTTCACCTTAACATTATTTAAATAATAATATAATTTAATTATCTTAGTTCATTTATTATTATATGAGCCATATAGAGTCCAATATTTTGATCATCTGTACATTTAGTTAAAGTTATCTATACATTACATGTGATTATCATCTCATTAATATTGGCAATGCACACAATTAGCATTTGCTTATATGATATAGTTTAAATATTATATATAATTTATATTATATATCTTATATTTTGTTTTATTTTATATTATTATATATAATTTATATATAATATGTGGGGGACCTTCACACTACATATAATATAATATATATATAAAATATACATTATTTTTAATTTTTTAAAAATAATTTAAAATTTAATATAAAATATTTTTACTTTTTATTATTTTTATATAGTAATTAGGGTTTTAATATAATTTTTTATTTTTACATAATCATTCAGGGTTTAATATAAAATATTTTTTATTTTTTATTATTTTTAAAAGGTAATTCAAAATTTAATTTAAAATAGTTTTGTTTTTATTATTTTTAAACAATAATTCAGGATTTAATAGAAAATATTTTTATATTAAACTATTTTTAAATAGTAATAATTTTTTACATAGTAATTCAAGAATTAACATAAAATATGTTTTTTTTTTATTATTGTTAAATGTTGATTCAAGATCGAATATAAAATATATTTTTACTTTTATTATTTTTAAATAACAATTTAAGACTTACTTTAAAATATTTTTTTAATATTTTATTTTTTGTAAATACTATTTTTAATATAATATATATATATATAAATAGGGAGGGTCGGTTCCTATTATGGGATCCAGCTTCTAAGTTAAGTTTGGCAATAGCAATATAAAAGTAATAAAATAAGGAGCAAAAAGTAATTACAATATCCTTATTAGTATTTCCTTTTATGGAATTAATTCTTCGCTTTCACTTTTTTTTTAATAATTTAATATCTACTTTCTTTTTTTAAAATTTTTCTTAATTTTCTTAAAATTATATAGAAAATTCTAAAAAATTAAAATGAACTGACAATTATTAAAAAGGGTGAAAGAAAAAAAAAAACAATTCCAAAGAAACAAATAGTAACTATTAGAATTATTAATAAAGAGTTTGTAATTATTTTTTTATCCTTTTTCTATACCTTTCTATTCGGAAGCTAAATCAATTGAGGGTCGGTTCTTTTGGCAAGAACCAACCTATATATACATGTATATTAAAAATAGCTTTTATAAATAATAAAAGATTAAAAATATTTTATATTAAATCACTAATTATTATTTAATAAATAATAAAAAAATTTATGTTAAATTTTAAATTATTTTTTAAAAAATTAAAAATAATATATATAATTACATTATATATAATATGTGGGGGTAAGAGAATCGACCCCCAACACATTTCATATATATTATACATAATATATATTATATATAGTAAAAATTAAATATATTATATATTATATATAAATTATATACATTAAAAATACTATTTAAAATAATAAAAGATTAAAAATACTTTATATTAACTTTTAAATTACTATCTAAAAAATAATAAAAATTAAAAAATATTTAAAAATTAAAAATATTATATTATATATAATAGTAGCTCAAGATTTAACATAAAATATTTTTTTATTTTTAAATAGTATCTTAATATATAATATATAATATGCTATATTTAATATATTATATATATATAATATACCCTCCATGTATGTACAAATATATTATGTGGAGAGTCGGTTCCTTTCTAAGGGAACTGACTCCCCCCTCTCCACTAAACATATGTATAACTGTACATTATACATTATATACATAATATATATAATATATATTTTTTATATAATATACATTATACATTATGTAATATATAATAATATATTATATATTATTTAAAAAAATAAAAAATATTTTATATCAAATTTCAAATTATATTTTAAAAATTAAAATAATATATACTTTATATATATTAATATATGCATAAAATAAAATAATATATAATATATAAATTATATATAATATATGTTGGGAGTTGGTTCCCAAACAATGGAACTAACTCCTCCTCTCCCCCCACATATATATAATATGTATTATTTATATAATATACATTATACAAGATATAATATATAATAATATATTATATATACTATATATTATTTAGAAATTAAAAAATATTTTATATCAAATTTTTAAATTATATTTTAAAAAATTAAAATAACATATATTTTATATAATATATAAAATAAAACAATATATAATATATAAACCGTATCAGATAAGTAAATACTAATTATACACATTATCAACACTTATGAGATAACAATCATGTGTAATATATAGATGACCTTTACTGAATGTACAGATAATAAAAATTGATTACACCCTAAACTGTATCAAATAAGTAAATCTAATTGTGCACATTACCAATATGAAGAGATAACAATCATGTGTAATGTACATGTGATCATAACTGAATGTACAAATAACTATAACTGAATATATTGATGACTATAACTAAATATACAGATAAACAAAATTAACTATACCTTAAACCATATGATCTTAAGCCTTATCAAATAAGTAAATAGTAATTGTGTACATTGCCAACACTAATGAGATGATAATCAGGTGTACTGTACATATGGCTATAACTAGATGTATAGATGCCTATAATTGAATGTACAGATGACTAAGACTAATATATTTAATTCCAATATATTTATTTAATTCTAATATACAACAATACTAAATGTACAGATGTCATGAACTGAATGCAAGAATGTAAAGGACCATAAATGAATGTAAAGCTAACAGAATGTTCAAAATGTAAGAATATACGACTAACAAAAATAAAATATATGGTAAACCGTATGCCCATTAACCGTATAAAAATGTCATATAGCAATTAACCATATTAGTCAGGCATTAGATATGACAATCACGTTAGATGTAAATGTGATAATATGTTAATATATATTTGACCATAGTCACATTTAACGAAATGAGCATAATGAAATACACTTATGTGTTAGATGCATGTGGAATAATGTACAACTCAACTATATATACCCCTAAATACATGTACAGTTGACCATAAGTGATATACAGATTACCTTAACTAAATTTAGAGAGAGTATAACTAAATGTATAAATGACTATAACTAAATGTATAGATGACCACAGATGAATGTGTAAGTAACAAAAATCAAATGTACACCTAACTGTATAGCCATTAACCATATGAAAATTTCAGATAGCAATTAAGCACATGAATTAGACATCATATATGATAATCACATAAGATGTACATATTTTAATAAGTTAATGTACATTTGACCATAACTCACATTTGGCAGTATAGCATAATGGAATGCACTTAGGTGTTAGATGAGTGTAGGAAACATTACATCTCAATTATATATACTTCTAACTCAATGTATAAGTGATCAGAAATGAATGTACACATAACCATAACTAAATTTATAGATGAGTATAACTAAATGTATAATTGACTAAAAATAAATGTACATTGTAGATGGAGTCATAAACATATTATGTAGAACCAACTTAGAGTTATCTGATACAACAATAGGTCATATGCTGACTTGTACATTTAATTAAGGTCATCTATACATTTAGTTATTGTGATATGTACATTTAGTTATGATCATCTATACATTTGCTTATAGGCATAGGAATGATTTTGAATGTTTTGTACAATGGTCTTATGTTTTAGTACTAAGTGATAGTTACTCATACGGTTCTTCAATTTAGCTAAAATATAGATTAGCAATTATTTTGCTCATAATAAACATGTTACATGATAGTCATATGAACCAAAAAAGTAACATGCACAATTTCATCACTTTAACCTTTCATGTGGTTTAGGGTCATATGGTTTAGTTTACATTTAGTTAGTTCATCTGTACATTGAGTTGCAATCATATATACATTGAGTTGTGGTCATCTGTACATTTCGTTATTATAATCTGTAGATTCACTTACGATCATGTGCATGTTTAATTATGGTGAGTTCTATGCTGAGTTAGAGTGATCTGTACATTTATTAATGGTTATAAATGTAAGGTTATCTGTATAATAAGTTTAAAAATTCTCTTCTTGATGTTGAAATGATTTATATCCACCACTCATTTGTAATCATATGTGAGGGTTTGTAACATGTAGAATGTACATTATTTGAAATGTAATATGGTTATCTAACTTTACACTCAGTTCAGATGTTTATATGATGTACTATGCTTTTATGTTGCCTTCATTGCATAACTAATTTGGTGCTTTTTTTTTTTCACACAAGTTGCTTACATATATTTGCCAACATGTATATGGCTTGCTTAATTATCGAAAGGCATTTACAGACCTAATAGCAAAAAAATTCTAGCCTAAAATTCCATGTTTTGGCACATCTTCGAAGATCTATAATAGAACATATGAGTTTTAAGGAATACATTTGCTTATATGTTTATAGACCTATTTCTATGCAATACTGATGTTGTATACACCACCTATCTGAAATGATTGGTATTGAAGGGAACTATGTTCTATAACACTTACTTAAGTACTATGAATGAAATTTAGTTATGCTAAAATGTGGATTAACTTATGATCTTATGTACATGTAACATGATCTGTGGAATCATTGGATCAAGCAATATGCATAATTATTGTTAGTCATTTTGAAAGGTTTACAGTCATATGAT
Organism: Adansonia madagascariensis; assembly: GCA_038381835.1. NCBI lineage: Eukaryota > Viridiplantae > Streptophyta > Magnoliopsida > Malvales > Malvaceae > Adansonia > Adansonia madagascariensis. Next base: position 161,041 of record JBBYHL010116273.1, on the reverse strand, counting down.
TTACTGTACACTAGGTTACTATTCTTATGGTCATTTGTATATCTAGTTTTAGTCATCTGGATATTTAGTTGTAGTCATCTGTACATTCTATTATAATGATCCATACATTAAATTTTGGTTAACTGTACATTTATTTATGGGTATTTACATTTGAGTTTTAATGATGCTATATGCATATAATGTGTACATACATTTTGTTATGCTTGTAAGGAAATTCAGTTATGGTCTAGTGTACATTAACTTATTATCATAAGTACAAATTACATGATGGTCATATCATTGGTCCTACTAATTTGCACAATTACTATTTGACAATTTCATCACTTTAAGTGTTAAATGCTTTAGGGTACATTCGGTTATGGTTATGTGTACATTCATTTATGATCATTTATATATTTATTATAGTCACCTGTATATTTAGTTATATCATCTATACATTTGGTTATATTAATCTATACATTCAGTTATAATGATCCGTACATTCATTCATTGTTGCTTGTACATTTACTTATGGGTATATATATTTGAGTTTTAATGTTTCCTACATGCGTCTTTCACGTTAGTACATTCTGTTATGCTCATTAGGAAATTCAATTATGGTCCAACGTACATTAACATATTATCAAATGTACATCTTACATGATTATCATATCATTGGTACAACTAATGTGAACAATTGCTATTTGACATTTTCATACGAATAAGGTTTAGAGTATATTTGGGTTTTGTTATTTGTATACTCATTTTGGGTCATCTGCATGTTTACTTGTAGTCATCAATACATTTAGTTATATTTATTCGTACATTCAGTTATAGTGATCCATACATTTATATATAGTTACCTGTGTATTTAGTTATGAGTATATATATTTTAGTTTTAACATTCCTTACATGCATCTTCAACGTTAGTATATTCCATTATGCTTGTTGGGAAATTCAGTTATGGTTTGATGTACATTAACTTATTATTATATGTACATATTACATCATTCTGATTTTAGCTACCATACTCCCACTTGTGTTTTGATACATTTTGGCTAAAAATCATGATTTTAGCTACGATGTAACTCTGTATTGATACAAATGTTAATGTATCAATACATTGAGTGTATCAATACAAATATGGATTTTAGGGTTTTGATGATGTGAAGGCCTTATATCAATACCTAAGGGTCCTATATCGATACATACTTATGAAAATGTGAATTTTATGCACCTTTGACTTTCTGAACACCTTATCGTAGCTGGGAATAAGGTGTGGCTAACCCATGCCCATCCAAATGACTTCGATGATGTCTCAAATGATGACCTTGGATGCTTTCGATATTGGCCTGGACAAAATAAGGTGTTTACAGCTACCCTTCTTTGGGCATTATTGAGTATTAGGAATAGGAAAAAAATAAATAAACACTGTTTTATTCGAGGTAGAATGGCGCCTCTTGAATGCCTACAAAAAATAAAGTCTAATTAATGTTTCACCATGATAGGTAGAATCTTTTGGCGGTGATTCCTATTAATAAGAAAACTTAAATGAATTTATGTAGGTTTTAAACTCTTTACTGAGCTTTTAGGTTTTTTTGGGTCTGACCCCCTAGACAGGTACTAGTTGATATGGATCTTGACTCAATAAATTGTAAGGAAAATCTCAGGCTCATGCATATCAATATAGGCATAAAAATTTAATTAAAATTAAACATACAGAATGGAATTAAACAAAAAAACACTAGATTTCCTCAGAATCTTAAGAAAAGATGTACATGTGATCGGATTGAAATATAAAACATAGATAAGTTAGAAATCATACTTGCTTAGAGAATCATAACTTTAAACATTTTGATCCTAGCACGAATGCACCATGGGTTTATTACTACGATATTTTCTTAAGGCCAAAAGCAATCCAAGTGTTCTATCTTTAATGGAGATCCATATAAATGCCTATTAAAGCTTTCATGAGGTTTAGCGGTTCTCTGATGATAGCTAGAAGGCTTAAAAAAGCCTCAACCAAAAGGCATATAGCCAAGAGGTACATATCTAGTGTGATATGGGAACGATTCTCTTACCTAATGTGCCAAAGAAAAAGAGAAACAGCTCCATAAAAAAGTATTTATTTTTTTGTAAATGCCAATAAATGGATCAAAAAATCATAATTCTTGAATCCAATTGACTCTGCTAAGATTAAAAACTGATTTTCTATCTCTTGTTGTGATCAAAAACACTTTTTGATCACTTCGAATGCATATCGGCATAATAAAGCTTAGAGAAGCAGGGATTTCAAGAATTAACCAATTTCACAACTTTTGTGAAAAATTAATCTCTCAATGCTAGAAACTATTTTTCTACTTTTGTTGTGTCCAGAACAATCCAAGAACATCAGAACAAGCATGAAGTTACAAAGATAACTTAGGGAAAAAGAACATTACGCCACACCCCTTAGGAAAATCTAAGGTCAGCACACTGGGATTTTTCTCATAAACACCTAATTTTGTCCGGACCTCTTTTTCAACAATCTTAAATATCCAAGATTTAAAACCTAGTGACTGCCTTGGTAAAAGTCAACATCCTCTAAGAAGGTTAGGCATTTTCAAGACCAACTTAGGCGTGCCTAAATGGTCGTATATGCGCGAGATAAGAAAATGCAGTTTTAAAGGCAGTAAAGAATAAATTTTAGATAAAAAAGACGAATACAAGGTAAGAATTAGCTTTCAACTTTATTCTTGTCAAATTTTGAAATTTATTTTTGCAAATAATATCACGATCAAAATTTTCATTTTTAAAAATTTTTTAAGATTTTTTTCATGAAATTTTGAAAATCAACTATTGTATAGTTTTATCAATCTCCTATGTAGTATTTACCTAGAAAATTCAAAATATATTCAAGAAAAAAAATCTCTATTGGCTTTTTATACCACAAGGTGTCATATTGTCTAATTTATTCATTATGTTTGAATTTTTCACAATACGGTGAGTCCTATGCTCACGGAATTTTTTTTTGCTAAAATTTCTTTTGAATTTCAGGTTTTCATCTTTATTATTTTTATAATTTAATATTTTGAGTAATGTGTTGAATTCAATTCATTCTTATAAATTTGAATCTATTTTTGAAATTTTTTTGGTTTCTACAATATAGAGTTTCTTACTCTATAAATTTTTTCATAGGATTTTTTAAAGCTTAAAATTTTTAAAATTCTTTAAATACTTTTATTAAATTCATATTAATTTAGTTTTGAAACTCTAATTCATTTTATGAGTTTAAAATTTTTATTATCCTTTTCTCACACATAAAATTATTCAAAAATTCCTTTTAGGGCCCAATACTTGGAATTTTTATTTTTATTTTTGGGCTAAATTTCTTTAATAGGCCTAAAACTTTCAAATTTTGATAATGAGCTCAATAAGCCCATTAATTTTTCAATAAATCCAATTAGCTTGCTAAGCCCATTTTTTCTTATCTACCAAGCCCATTTCATTTTCTACAGGTCCAACAAGCCCATTTTTTATTATTTCAATAAGTCCATTTTATTTTCTGATAAGGCCCAATAGGCCTATTTTAATTTTACAACCAAGCCTAATAATGTTTTCTCTTTCCAATATTTTTTAAATTCTTTATGGATCCTAAAATTTCATATGAATATTCAATTGGGCTTTTTACATGTTTTAATTCATAAATAAGTTTACTAATTTATAACTTTTCATTTCCTATAATTTAGTCCTTCCAATTCATCTTTTTTCATAAAATTTATAATTATGATTATCTTGGTTTTCACTTTTTTTCATTCTCACAATTTGTTTAAATTTATTTTAATTATAAAATTTAGTGATTTAGTTACATGAATTAGTTTGGCTGGAATTCAATTTTTCCTTAACCAATTTAGTTGCATTTTAATTATACATAAGATTAATGTCATCCTAATTATCATTAAACCTAAGCTTAGCCTAGGATAGGCTTTTGGCTAAGGATTGGATGATTATTAGAAGAAGATAAAATTAGTTAATTAAAGCTTTATCAAAGCTTCGAAAAATCTAAAAAATTAATTAACAAAAAAGTAAATAAAATAAATAAAGAAAAATTATAGAAATGCCTAGAACCCATTCGATGAAGGTGTTTCTCACACCCCTTGGTCAAATTCCTTCCCCAATATATAGGGGAAGGTTAGTTCAATTTGGGGACTTTAGGATTCCATAGCATAAAATCACTAAAAATACATAAAATTCCTTAGGTTTTCGAGCTTTTTAATGTAATTTCTCTTGTAAAAATTTTAATTTTTCTTCATTTCATGGTTGATTCTTCCTTTGAGTGAGCTTCGCGATCACTTGAGCTCGTGAATTTAAATCCATGTTGAAAGGCCAAGTGTGAATGCCAAGATCAAAGTTTCTTGATTTTGTTGTTATATTTAATTTTATTAGTAATATGTTGACTTTCATCAAGATATTTTTTGATAGGAATGATATTATTTTCATGTATATATTTTTTATTACTTTTATTAACATTTTCATATGGATTTTTCTTGATAGGCTATTATTTATCATGATTTTATGTATATTTAAGCTTGGTAAAAATTATAACATGTATCTATATTGATATTCATGAAAATATGTAACAGAAAAAAATAATTTTTGGTGAAATACATAATGCACAAAAGTGATTATGGTTGAACCTTCCTTATGATTTTTTATAGGATTTTTATCTTGATTTTAATGTGCTTGTTGTTTAATTTTATGTCTTATTTCATAAAGGACCATTTTACAAAGTTAAAAAAGTTTAGGGACCATTTGGTTACATTTTAAGATTAAAATGGTCATTTCTCATATCAAATTGCCCATTTAGGGTATTTTGGTCATTTAAGAACATTTCTAGTATTTTTAGCCATTTTGGGTTAAAATGCAATTTTGAAAAATTTAAGGACATGTTTGTAATTTTTTTTTGCATTTTAGGTCATCTTTGATGCCAAAATTATCCATTTAGGGTACAATTGTCATATCAATCATTTTTTAGGCCTTTAGGGTACATGGATACTTTTATGTTGAAGGTACATTTTAGGGTACTTTAGTAATTTACCCTAAATTAAGTCTTTTATAAACACTAGGATACTTCTATGTCGAAATGCATAATAGGGATAGTTCATTTTTATGATAATATCAAGTCTTTTAGGGTTAATTAGATATTTTAATGTCAAAGTAGACCTCAAGGACATTTTAGTAATATACATTAGAACAAAGTCTTATGTGATCATTGAGATACTTCTATGTCGAAGGTGCACAGTAGGAATAAGTTCATCTTTTCATGATATCATTGAGTTCTTTAGGTTAATGGATACTTTTATGTTGAAGGTATATCTTAGAGACACTTCAGTAGCTTATTTTAGAACCGAGTCCTTTGGGATATGTGAAAGGTGCACCTAAGGGACATTTTGGTCTTTTCGACTCCAGGTCTTAGGATAAGTTCTTTTTATTAAAATTAGAATTTTTGAAAATTAAGGCAATGTCTCCAATGTTAAAATGGAATATGGAATGTCTCTTAGCATATGGAAGGTGTTTCGCTGATTATTTCAATAACGAGATACCATTTTAAAAAAACAAGAAAATAGTGATTTTTTTTAATTTCATTAAAATAAAACCTTTTGTATTTCTCTAGCTCTCCGATAGGGTGCGAAAGATATTTTGATTTTTAAAACCTTTTCTATTCCTTTAGCTCTTTAATGGGGTACAAAAAGAATGATAAAACTTTTTGTGTTCCTCCGATCCTTTAATAAGGAACGAAAGATATTTTGATTTTCAAAATAAATATTGAAAACTTGATTTTCTCATGCAGAATAATAAATTTGGTTCATAAAATTTTAATTTTGATATACGGGAATTATAATTAAATATCATATATTGAGACTAAATAAAAATTCAATTTTAAGTTAACACGTAATTAATAAGGTATTGATTGGTGTCATGAGAGGGATTAATCCCTACTCATGATTGTATCTGACTCCTGGATCCTTTCATATGATCTTTGATATGAATGCAGACCTTGGAGTTGGTTTCTAGGGTTTTGTGACCCTTGAGATACTAACTCTAATAGGTGACAATCTCACTTAGCCAAAATAGATTGGTGCCAGCTCCAAGAAAAATGGTTATTTTGTAATGACTATTTAGGGTAAAGTTAAGTGAGCGATTTATCTCGTTAACTCAATCCCCAAACACAAAAAATAATAATGATATGAACCCAAAAAATGAAAAATAATAATGACATATAAATATATAGGAACAAAGGGTAAATCGTCTTTTAAATCGGGTTGGTCAGGATTCGTATCCAAGCCATGTTACGACATTTTTATTCTCTCTAATCAACCAAAGAGCCTTAACAATGTATTTAAATACACCTTGGACTAGGTTAGGCTTGACTAGTGGGTCAATTGATCACATTACTAACATACCCAAAAGATAACTATTTTAATTAACTTGTCCTGGATTGGGCCTTAATAGTAACTTATTAATATTTTAGCTCAATAGCACACCAAAGAAAGCTATTTCATGTGCCAAGCCCATTAGCAAACCTAATTTGGGGTAGTTCACAATTAAACTCTCGTAACTTGACAATTAGGTCTTTTGGCCCAATCTCTAAATTTATGTGTTAGATAAATTAGTTCTTAATTAAATTTTCTAACCTAAGTAAAATAATTTTTACTTCATGTAAATAATATTAAATAATTGATTAAATAATTATCAAATAATTAAAGCCATGTCTACAAATAGACATTATCTTGATAAGATGTTCTTATCATTATTGCATAATAAGTTAGATTTCATAAATCTAATTTATGTCTTAAATTGTTCTTAATTGAACTAATTCAATCAAGTCCTCCTCATTATAACTTTTATTTAGTTAAGTTGTACTTAATTAAATCCCAATAGATCATCTTATTATGTTTGACCCATTAGGCTTCTATTGTAATAGCAAAAGAGACAATTACCCAATTAAGTTTATTTATATTTATAGACCAAGATTGCCCTCTAGCAAGGCATCATGGCCACTTAGTATGCAAAAAGAGTCAATATGACCTCTTAAGAAACCTTTTAGTAACCAACCTCTCAGTGTACTTCATTCTTTTCAGCAGATATCCTAGAAAGACCATGAGCATGGTGTAATGTCTACTTATGTATCAATCCATATTAGTTCTTGCAGCTTATGGTTAACCTCATGAATTTAGAGAACCAATTTCACCTAAATCCATCATGCATTAGCCAATGATTTTATCAAGTTAACCAAAGCCAAGGATAAATGAAGTATGTCTTCGATGTCACTGAGAGTAGTGAATCCTCTTTGGATCACTCATCCATTTTCGTATGGTTCATGCCATACCCAAAACTACCCTACCATGAGCATCCATCTCTTGTGAATCCATTTCTGATGGAATTAAATCATGATATTCCCCATACAAGATGACCTTGTATAATAAGTTTGAAAACTAATGTATACGATTGAAACATAAGAACATATTGCATAGACTCTTGAGTGACTTATACCAAATGTAGTTCTCAAATGGGCCATGTTCAGTGAACTTGTTTCCACAAAACAAACACCATGTTTTTGGATTTAGGAAAAATCAATTGAATTTTCCCAAACTATTTCTCCAAGTCATTTGAATGACTTAAATGTATCTGATTAATTCCCCATGGAGTCATGTATCACAACATGGGTCTTATTGGGCTGGAATCAAGGCCTAAATACTTTTTAAAATTAATTTTTAATTTTTATTTAAATTATCCAGTTTTATTCTTAAAATCTATTTTTAATCAAAAGTATATAAAAATTCTAATTTTTCAAAAATCACTTAAAAATTTTCTTTTCAAGGGGATACTCCAACCTCGCTTTTTTGAGGGGTACTCTAACCCTATCTTTCAAAGGGTACTCCAACCCTGTTCTTTCGAGGGGATACTTCAATTCGGCTTTTCAAAATTTCATAAAAATCCAAGTTTTCTCTCATCGGGCTTCACTTGGATCTTTTTATCAAATCCTTTTTTCATGCCTTAAATGGTTGTCGAGTCCAAATTCATCTTAAAATTGGCAATTCAGTCATTCTTTAATAACCGAGGTCAATTATGAGTTACATCTTGATCGTCCCTCCTTTCTTATGCTTTTGTTTATTTATTTTTAATGAAAAGATTATTATGTTCTTTTATATCCTATTAACACATTTTTTTCACCCGTGATGATTTTGCATCCTTGCTTTAAAAATTTAATTTCATAAAATTTGAAGCAATGTTCTATGTCAGCATCCTTCCAATGTTTCACGTAGAATAACCTTTTATAAACTAATCCAGAGAACATTTTACAAAAACCTCTATGTTTCTCCATTTTCAGGTTGCATAAGGAGTTATGCATTTAATAGTACTATGAAAAACCTAAATTTAATATTTTAAAACTTGCATCATAAGAAAGGGATAACAAATAAATAATTGACTACATAAAAATTAAAAAAATTGAGACTAGAATAATTTATGGTTAGATGGTACTAATTTAAAGTATTGTTTGGGTCTTAATCCTTCTCCACGTGTGTCGCAACATGGCCTAAATACAAATCCTGACCAGCCCGGTTTAAAATGGCAGGTGTCCCTATTGTTCATATATATTATTATTTTTACCTTTTTGGGGACCTATTTCATTATTAATCTTATTTTTTTTAATTTTTTGTGTTTAGGGACTAAGTTGTTAAGATGAATCATTCACTTGACTTAACTCAAAATAGTCATTACGAAACAACCATTTATTTTGGAGTCACCACTAATCTTATTTTGACCAGATAAGATAGGTCACCTACTAGAGTTCGCATTTCGAGGGTTACAAAACCCTTAAAAATAAACTTCGAGGTCTGTGCTTATACCAAAGATTGAATGAAAGGATCCTGAAATCGATTACAATCACAAGTAAAGATCGACTTTTTCGTGATGCCCAGTAATTTGTAACTTATTAATTTGCGTGTTAACATAAATTTTTATTTTTATTTGATTTCAATATTTGATATTCAATTATAGTTCCCATATATCAATAATAAAATTTTATGAAACAAATTTATTATTTCAAATAAGAAAATCAAGTTTTAATATTTTTAAAAATCAAAATATCTTTTGTACCTTTTCAGAAGACCAGAAGAACATGAGAGCTTTTATCATTGTCTTTTATAACCCACTAAGAGCTGGTGGAATATGAAAAATTTTTAAGAAATCAAAATATCTTTTGTAGCCCACTGGAAAACTAGAGGAATAAAAAAACATTTTATTTTTTCAAAATTCAAAAAATCTTGATTTTCATTTTTAAAATGATATCTCGTTATTAGAATAATCCGTACAACCCCTTTTATATGTAGGAAAAAATTCTACGTACTATTTTAACATCAGAGACATTGCCTTAATTTGCAAAATTTCTAATTTATTAATAATATTAGTAATAAAAATCTCTTTAAGACTCGGTTTAGACAAAACATACTAAATGGGACTTTAAGGATCCAAATTTGGTCGATTTGACCAACATGTTTCCTAAAGTACACCTTTGAGATAAAAGTATCCTGTGACGCTAAAGGACCTGATTCTAAAGTAAATTAATAAAATTTCCCTAAAGAGTACCTTCAACATATACGTATCTCGGTACCTTAAAAGATTATATAACTTTACAGATGAGCTAACCTATTCCTATTGTACACGTTTGACGTAGAAGTAAACCGGTGATCACATAGGAGTTGTTCTAATGTAAATTAATAAAATAATCCTAAGGTCTACCTTTCATGTAAAAGTATCCCAGTAAGCTTAAAGGACTTGACAACTATATAAAAAGATGAACCTATCCTTATTACACACCTTCGACTTATACATATCTCAGTGACCATAAAAGATTCAGTTCTAAGAAAAATTACTAAAATATCCCTAAGGTTTGCCTTTGACCTATAAGTATCCTGGTAAACTAGCGAACTCAAAAATAATATGAAATGATAATTATACCTTTTACAGGTAACTTAAATATCAAGATTGACCTAAAATGCAAAAATTGCAAATAAATCTCTAAACTTTTTAAAATCACATTTCGTTCCCCATTGGAAAACCAAAGAAATACGAAAAGTTTCAATAATTTCTACACCCTTATGGAAGACCATAGGAATGTTAGAAATATTTTTAAAATATAAAAAATGTCACATTAACTCTAAAATGCAAAGTTTTTCTAAATGGTCCTTAACATTTTCAAACTTTGAAATTTAGTCCATCTATAAATAATACATAATTAAGCACTAAATTCATCACAAAAAATTATGGAAATTATATCGAAAACCACATAATCAATTCAACCAATCACCTATGGCCTTGGAACAAAAATTTTGCAACTTTTGCAATTTAACCCCCAATTTTTTAAAATAATAAAATGATCCCAAATAAAATAAAAATGACAAATAAGCATTTAAATGCATCCAAAACCCATAAAAGTGACCTAAAATTAGCCTAGGAGCATTCGGCTAAACCTAACTATACTATGCAACAAATTTGCAAAAATTACAAATTAGTCTCTAGGCTTTTTAAAATTATAAAATGGCCTTAAAAGTAAAACTTTGAAAATAGCATCCTTACCATTCAACCAAATCACAGAATCACATTAACATTAAATTCACCTAAAATTAACTTAAAACAAATAAAGGAAAAATTACCAAAATTTCCTTTAAGGTTTAAACCAAACCAAAAATAATCTCAAAAAATATATATATGACAAGAAATTTCATATCTAAAAATTCAATTTTTATGATCTAGAAAATATTCACATAAAAATACATAAACAATCAAAACAATTTAACATAAAATTAAGCTAAACTAATAAAGAACATTATGAAGATTGGATCATTGCTTCAAAGTTTGGCTTCAAAATTAGTATTTATACCATTAGCCCAAACTATTATGAAGCTCACAACAAGGAAAAGAACAAAAATCGAAGTAGAAATTAAAAGGTTAGAAATCCCTTAGCAATTATTAAAATTTCCTTTCAGGGTTAGTTGTTTTTTTCCTTTTTTTTCCTTATTTTCGTAAGGTTGCTTAAAGATGAAAGTAACATAATCCCCTAATTGAAGTTCAAAAACCCAAAACCTAAGAACCTACAAAATCTCTCTTCATCATTCAACCAAAGCCCTTTTTTTTTTCCTTATTATTATTCTTAAAATGCATTAACCATGCTTTTGACACCTAGCTTATTAGGTGTCCATGCTATAAAGCATGAAATGCCCACCATTCATTAATTTGGCCATAAATCAATTTATATGAAGGCCACATAAATGGCAAAAATTTACATGAAAGCCACGTTAGTGGCTAAATAAAATTAATAAAATATTAAATAAATAATTAAATCATATTAAATTAAATTAAATCAAATAAATTAAAATGGGAAAAATATAAAAATAAATAGTTTGATTCAGTAATGTATTATAGTTTTTGTTACTACTTTACGGTGCATGTAATTTAAAATAGCAAATGACAAATAAATTGTGTACAAAAATGTTTTAATTTACACATATAAATTAAATGAAATAAAATTTAAATCAAAATTTATTTTTAACTTTACCTTTAATTTGATATTTCATGGTATAAATGTTGATATAATTTTTTCTTGAATATTTTAGATTTTTAAGGTGAATATTGGCTAAATACGTCATGAGTACTTCATAAAAATATATAATAGTCAGTTCTCAAAATTTCACAAAAAAGTCTCCAAAAATTCCTAAAATAAACCTGAAGAAAATATACCTCCACTAGGATGAGTACATAATTTTCTATCTTAGATATTTTGGATTATCAAGGAAAGAGGGTTGGGACAAAATTAGGTATCTATAATGTGTACTAGACTCTCAAACCCTTATAAAATAAACTCTGATATACGCAATTCATAAAATTAGTATTTAAGTTTTATAACTTAGAATCATTGGTTTTAATAGGTGTCTGATCATGCTTAGCCCAAAATGATCAGTAGCGACACATCAAAATGGCCATCTAAGACCAATTGGACAAGCATTTCATTTGATGGTCCCCTCTAGTTTCGCCTCATTATGCCTAATTTAATTTTTAATCAAAGAGTATCCTAGAAGCTGATACTTTTAAGTCACATGTATCATTATCTGAGCGATTCGGGTTGTGTCAAAGGCATGTTGTGATAGAAAAACTTTGCAATTCATTTGCAAGGCCTTTTAAGCTCATGGGCTTCATCTAGTTAATGGTTTCAAAATAATCAATCATGCCAAGGAAAACCTTGTGTTACTTTAGCTAGTAACTGGTATGTAGTTAATTAACTATATATCAAATATCCTAGTTGTTAGCATCGTGCCCTACTTTCAAATACTGGTGCATGGGAAAATGATAAAAATCTTACATGAAAGTGTTTTTTTACTAGGACTCTTCTTTTGTAACTCAAAAAGAGATCCTGGGATGAATTGCTCATGTAATCAGTCTTGGATGGCATGATGGGATTAATAGTTTCATTAAACTTTTTAAACTATGATACCTTGAAATTTAGGGGAATGACAAGGTTAGGCACCAAAGACAAAGATTCAATATCAATGGCTCTAAACCGATCACTCCTTTTGATGGCTTAGGGATACTTTTTTAAAAGTTGATATTTATCCATTTCATCAGCACACATTGCAGGCTTTTGACCATTTATCTTTTTTAGTTTATCTTGATTGACAGCTATAGGATCGGCTAGAGAAACTCTTGTATTTGCTCCATAAAAGTCAAGGACAAATTGATTAGTCGCCATGAGGTTTAAACATATCATCAATGGTACTGATGGGGCTAGTGCTATGTATATTCTACTCTTAATGGATTTCTTCCTGGGTAGCTTTAGTACTATTGATTAGGTGATTTTCTAGATTAGCCAAATTTTTTCTGGTATCCAACGTACTAGCCTGCCCTTTTTTCTTTTGTAAAACTATCATTAATTCCATGAGCTTCATGATTTGAGCTTGTATTTTGTCTTGTTGACAAAGCATTTGGTCTTGCGATTCTTTGTACATCTACTCGAGTTGCTCGATGCATTCCAAGTGATTGTTTTCCATGATTTATTCGCAACCGTAAGTATTGTAGTAGTATACAATATTTAGTTCCATGTTCCTTGCCTGATTTCAAAATCCCTTGCACTTTTATGACCATTCCTATATTAAACTTTTTGTTTTATATATGTTTATTAATTGTCACATACAATGAGATAACGATGAGTAAGGAGTCATGACAATAAATGCTTATTACTATGGATGCATAAATAAGACAAAAAAAGCATAAAGTTAAATATGCAATTACAATAGCGACAACTGGCTTATAGAATAGCTTCACTAATAGCATCTTTCATAGAGCAATGAATAGAGTTTTGACATGATTACATCTAAGAATATCTAACATGATTGCATTGTTTAATCACATGTTTTAAGAAACTCAACAATTGTTGCTCATAATCTCTAATGGGTATGGTATCCTACCTTAAGGATCAAGCCACCTCAATTATATCATCTGCCTCTAACAGGGTTTTTTGAATTTGCTTGGTCAGATGACGATGTTTCTCTTAATAATTTAGGTGTGCCTCATCAATTATCGTCTGTCATTCTTATTCTCGCTATTTAGAGGCTCTCACAAACTCAGTGACATGTTCTTAGTGAGCATGGAGGGAATGCTTTAGATGTTGAACCCTAAGTGTTAGGGTTTTATTCTCAATATTACTAAATCTAAAGTCCTGTACTTGTACTTCAAGTTATCTATTTCTCATTTGGTAAGTTAATGTGAGGGTATGGTCCCTTATGAGCTTCTTCCTATTGAACTGGACCTCTTTTTCCACTTGTTTAGTTTTTTGTTGATGGTAGCAAATTTTACCTCTTATTCGACTAATGACTTGCTAATGCGTCAAGACTTGTTCCTTTATTGAAGTACCATATAGTCTTTACTCAAACTTTTAAGATTGCTATAGAAGCAATCTTTCTTTTTAACCACTTGGTTCATCTCACTAGCCTACAGGTAGATGTCTATCTCTAGCTAACTCTTTTCTTCCTTAACCCAAGTAATTTTTTTGGCAAAGTCAGCCCTCTCTTGTTCAAATTCTTATCTAAGCCCTCTGTTGTTCAAATTTTTATCTAAGTAGTTTAACTTCAAAGAAAGGCTCATCCATTAGGATTTGTAATGTCTCAATATTAGGTAATGGTAAAGTGTCGTTGATGTGTGGATCTTCCATTCATCATACCCTAAAGTCATATTATTTTTTTTTGAATCTCTAGTGGACCTTCCTGTAAGCATTGAAGGCTGACTGAACTTTCGATTTATAGTTGGCTTCTTTATATTTAAAATCTCGATACTTAAGGTTTTTAAACAATGGGATAAACTATTGGGACTAAAACAATTATAGAGCTAGGAGGGGTACATAGTTTATGCTTACAATAACACCATAAGTGGCACGTAAGTATAGTTTTCAATCTTGTATATGATTGATTGGAGGGACATCCAAGGGGCCTCCATATAACTTCTTCTATGAAATTCCAAATTTTTTTGACCCGTTATTCCTCACAGTTATCTAAAGGCCATTTTTTTGTGAGGACCTTGGAAAGAAGGCTAAAGTTAGAAAAGAAATTATGAATCATCCTTTTTTCTTTGACATGAAAGTGGTTGACGAGCCAAATATAGAAGAGCAAGACATATATGATGAATCTACCTATCTTTATTTTCTTGCAAAAGCTAAGGCTTGAATGGTCTTAACAATGATGGCAAATATGGGGTTGATGCTGAAAACATAAGTAGGAGAAGAAATCTACCACTACGGCCTTTACATAACCTAAGGCCTTAAAAAATATGACTAACTCGTATATCGCCAAGTCAAATAAATCCTAAACTTTTTTCAGATTGGTGATATTTGACATTTCTTCCTTCAGACTAGCCCAAAAAGTGCATTCACTATTCCCTCTTATCTTAACATTACTATCGATCCAAGATTTTATGGTTTTGATGATTTGTGCTAGTCTTTTCTTGAAAGTTAGAGGTTGTAGCACTTTACAATATATCTTATCAGACTTGGCCCTCTTAATATTGAGCAATGCAGTGTATTCATCGATAGTGGGAGTCAAATCCTCCTGATTGAAGGTGAAACATCATTATGTTAGATTCTAGAACTGTGATGCTGCTCGTAATAAGCCAAAGCCCAATCGAACTTGAAGTAATAAAGCTATATCCTCTTACATTTTTGTCAATGACTCCCTCTCACTATTGTCTTAGCCAACCCATATGTACTTTAGATCATAATAGTTATTTTGATGGTACTTTGTCTTGACTTTCTTATGTGTCCCTTAGACATAGCTGGGCTTAAGGATATCCCTATCTTTGTAATGTTAACCCTCTGACCATGTTTTGACTTCTTCAAGAGACTTGAGGGTAGTAACAAATGCTTGTTGTATGATAGACACCCCTTGCTGAACTCTAAACCAATAGCCAATTATCCCATAATGATGATTATAATTCATGTAACAATCAATAAACAAAAGGGAAATAGGTTAGTTATAATACAAAATAATACATACAAGAACAAAAAATGAAAGAATAAAAATAAATTACAGAAAATGCCTCAACAATGGGCATTACAATGCTTAAGGGCAGACTTGACAATTATAAGTATCATAAAAAGGCAAATAACCATGAACAATATAAAGACATAACCGAGTAAAAATTGCCTTTATCAAGGAGATAGGATACCTTTAGAGATAAACCAATAACCTACATGGTGACATATGTATGCCATTGCTTAGTATTTGATATGTGTTAAGCCATCAGGCGGACAACATAATAGCTTGTTTAGATGATGTTTTGCCTTGATCAAGAAGGTATGATGCCTTTTTGGGACCAAAATAAGGTGTGACGTTCGTTCATCAGCACCTAAAATAGGATACGCATTAAGTCAACATTGGGCAGCATAATGGCTTTTTCTAGTTAAATATGACTTTCTTTAAGATAACGTGGTGCTTTGTAAGTGACAACATTTGTTTGTCATCACTCGCTGTGAAGGTTAGCCATTGATTGGACAGCATAGCATCATGTCTTGATATTAGCATGACATATGTCGACAACAATGTTCATTCTCTATCACCTATGTAACTATGGCATGGAAGAGTAAAGGTTGTAAGTGTTTCCTCCAGTGTCCTTATTCTCTAGGTCATTTTAAAGTATTTTGGCATGGCTTAACATGGTTAGCTCATAGAATTCACTATATCAGTTTGAAATGACATTTAAATTAGTATCTAAATTGCTCTTCCATCTGGTAAAGACAATCGAGGTAACCTAATCCTAGGCTTATTATAGGCTTGGTGGAATAGGTGCGATCCATAGATTCATTTCCTTATGCAAATGCAAAAAAGTATTCACGACAGACATAAGTGCTTTACACCCTAAAAGGCATTGCTATGCCTATGTAGAGGGTACTCATAAAGGTAGATAGCTCACTTTCTCCTAATAATTAAGACCCTAACCTCACCATTTAGTTTTATAGGAGTCTAAATGCAAGTGTAATTGGATGATCTACATTAAAAAATAGTTAAACCTTTTATTTACCCTTATATTACCATATTTATTAAATCAAATCTATTCAGGAACAAAGCAATCCCTGATAATCACATGAAAAGAAATCATGACAAATAAAAGATTACTAGACAAAAATAGAAGGGGATTATAATTGAATAATGACCAAAAACCAAAGAAACTGAGAACAAGTAAGACACAGCTAGTTATAAGCTTCTCTCTAAATTGCTCTCCAGTCGTCAAACTATCAACACCAGGCCCCACTTTCATCGTGAATGAGAGTATGTGTGATTTAAAAATATTGGTGCATGGAAAAATGATAAAAGACTTGACATAGAAGTGTCCTCTCAACTAGGACTCTTCTTTTGTAACTCAAAAGGGGGATCATTGGATGAATCGCTTATCTAATCCGTCTTAGATGGCCAGCACAAAGTGGCCAACACTGGGAGTTACCATTGATCATTTAGGTTAGTTGTGATTAGATGCCTATTGAAAATGATATCTTTAGTTAAGAAACTCGAAACATTGATTTCAAGGTCTACAAGGTTCAGAGATTTAATGGTTGAGTTCAAAAGTTGGTTATGCACAATAAGGTATGAACCTTCTTGAATGCCTGAAATCATTACCTTTTAGCCATGTATTACTTTAGTTTTAGTTCCCTTAACTTTTACTTATCATTACTTAAATACAATCCCTTTTTTATGCATGGGTCTTAGAAAAAAAAATTAAATAACGTATGCATCCTAGAAAAGTAGGGAACATAGTGATTTTTAATTAAAATGTTCTTCAAATTTAGTTTTTGAAAATAAGATATTCCATGTCAAGTACTAGAGAGATACTGATATGGAACATTGCTTATAATTTTTGAAAAGAATTTTGAAAGTATGAATGTAAGATGACCATCATAAAGGAAATGTGTTAGTAAAATGATAAAATGAGGTAATATCACATAAAATAAATCACACAAAATAATAAAAGAGAAAGGGGAGGGATGATCAAAATGTATCTCATAGTTGCCATTAATTGCCATGAAATAACCAAGTTAACAATTTTTTAGATGTGTTGGGATCCATTGATCAATCGAGCATGAAAATCGGGTTTAAATATTGAAAAGTCTGAATGACATCTGTGGAGAGAATTTTTTTTTCTTGATAAAAAAATTAGATTGACAAATTTAAATCGATGAAATTTGACTTTTTTATGAAAAATTTTTAAAAAAGGGGTTAGAGTATCTCTTTGGAAGATGGGATTAGAGTATTCCCCATAGATGAAAACTTTGGTAAGTTTCAAAATTTGAATAAAGTTTGTCAAAGTAAAATTAAAGTACCCCTTCATAGAACAGGATTGGAGTATCACCAATGTAAACTTTGATGATTTTGGAAGGACGGCTTAAAAACCTTAGATTGATAAAAATTTGGTAATTTCCTGACAAAATGACATTTTGACAAAATCTTGACCAAAATGTGATTTTTGATTAAAAAATCAATAAAAAAAATCAAGTTGATAAAAATAAGGGTTCCCATGCTTGATCTAAGCCTAGAGAGGTCAACACATGTTTTTTTTACTCAACAGGGTTGATTGGGTTCACTTAATAACATCTTAATGCCTTAGAGTGGAAATTCAAAAATTGATTAATTTTGATAATAGTTGAAATAGGGATAGCATCATACTATCCCTATTTTTTATTGTATTTTGAACTAATCCTAAGATTTTATGATTCCAGTGAGATATTTTTAGAAAGGTGATCAATAAGGGTTAATATAAATATATTCCAAAAATCTTAGGAAATCACTTTCAGGGTCAAAATAATTTTTAAAGTTGGGTTTGATGCATCACTAATAGCATATATAGGGGAAAAGTTATGGCAAACTTTGAAAAATCATTCCTGATTCATCCATAATTGTTAGATCACAAAAAATATCTTTATAAAAAGTGAATGTCATGAACTTTTTAGAAAGAATATTTTAGAAATTTAGAAAAATCATTTAATGGGTTGAAATAGTCCAAATGGAATGTAAGTTGCTAATTCCGAAGGTTCCAGACAGCATAGGTTTGGAAAATTATAGCACCCTCATCTAGAATGATTTAAAGGCAAACAAGATACCTTTGCAAAGGTAATTTGATGCCTTTTCAGAGGAAAACATCATAAATTTTGGAAAAAATGGTCTATGATTCAAAAATGACTTTTCAATTCATGACCATTGTGCTATTGAGCAAAACAAGGGAGTTTTTTAGTTTTCTCACTTTTTTTAGCCTAAACTCGGGACATGGACATTTGATTGTCCATGTCAGAAAGGAATAAGTGACATGAGCTTCTTGAGCTAATTTACACAATCCCAAAGTAGTTTGGGATAACGAAACTACTTGTTGACCATGTTATAAACCCAAATGCTTTAGTCAAAAAATCAAAACATAAGCCATTTTAAACAATAAAAGAAGCATGTGAAAACAGAACATTTAGACTCAATAACCTTGAATCCAATCATAAAACTTGATTTTTCCCTAAGATTGGAAGACTAATGAATAAAAACCTTAAGCCCATGTAAATCATCATTCATTGAAGTTAGCATGGTTAAATTGGGAGTTCTTAAAAAATGGTTTGTGACAATCATCAAACAAGCATCTTGACAAGTGTATTATGATCTAAATATGACATTCATGATAATGAACATAAATAGCAGATGGTATCTTGACATTTAAATGTTGACAAAATAAAACAAAATGACTAATAAGATGCATAAAAATGCTAGCTTCAAATACAAATGCTATCTTAACAAATATATTATGAACTGACATTCATGATAATGAACATAAATAGCATGTTTAGACAAGTAAAAATTGTATCTTTACATGTAAATAATGATAAAAAATGATGGACAATGACTAAATAGATGCATGAAAATGTTAGCTTCATGAACAACATTAAGAGTCATGCCATAGGAGATGATATGAACATGCTTAAATAAGAAGAAATTTGTTGGAATCATAACAACATCAAAACATGTTTTTGAGGTAAACCAATCATATAAAGATGGTGAAGCATGACAAGAGAGTCAATATAACAACATAAACCCTAGGTTTACCATAAACAAGACATAACTACATGAAAGTCCTAGGATTATGGTCATGGTCACATGGATATGACCTTTTAAAATGATAAAAATGATGATAAAAGAAGAAAATAGGCTGAAAAGGAGATGGAAGTTATACCAGGTAGCTTCAAACCTTGCTTTAGCCCTTGAGCACAAAACTTGTTAACTTTGAACCCATTTTTCGCTTCTCATTGTTATTAATTAGCAAGAATAAGGTGGCCAAAATGCGCTTAAGGGATGTGCTAACAATGGAAGAGAGGTTTGAGATGAAAAAAGTGGTAGAATAGAAAGTTTTAAATTGGTTTTCTGAAGTAGCTTTGAGGAGCTACGAGAATGAAAGGTTTTTTAAGATGTTGGTGGTTGAAGAAAGTTTTTTGAGAGTGTTTGAATGGCTGAAGAGAGATTTTGGAAAGTGTTTAAAATGTGTGTGTCTGTTTTGCTAACCTTTTATGACCAAGTGAATAGTGAGGACCATATGCAAAAAGTAAGGGCATTTCGGTGTTTTAGTGCATATACCTCATGTATGGATAAGGTATTATGCTCAGCTGCCCATTAAATCCATTGGCTGACTCAGCAAAAATAATGGATCAAGGCCATCTTTAGTAGCTGAGCAATGGGAAAGTCCAAGGTTGCCTTTAACAAATTGAATTAATTCATGAAAATATCCCCCTGTCATGGCTAGTTAGGCCTCAAAAATTTGTTAGAACTTAATCATAAGTCCAAAGTTTAGGCTTGGTATGAATTTTGATGATTTTTGGTGCCAAAAATGTGGTCTAATTTATGTTTTGATGCCATGGTGTAAAGGGGTGTAAATGGCATGAACTAGGCATTTTAGCTTTGAAGTATAAATACAATGTGTATTGTATTCATACTTGGAGCTAATTTTGCTCCACATATTAATACAATGAAGCTATATTGATGCTTAAAATGGATTTTTAAGCTATTGTGAAAGCCGATATCGATACAAAAGGTATGTGTATAGATATAAAAGCACTTATACCAATACATAAGCCTTTTGTATTGATACAATATGTGAAAATTTAAATTTTTGGTGATGTGGAAGCTTTATACGATACTTAAAGACCATGTATCAATACTTATATACATAAAAGTGGATTTTATGCACCTTTGGCTTTCAAACCTTTTATCATGAATAGGAATGATGAGGGACTAATCTGTGCTTGTCCATATAACCTCGATGATGCCTCAAACAGTGACCTTTCGATAACGTAAAAGTGGATGTCTATAGCTACCTCTCTTTGGCTATTATTAAGTATTGAGGATAAGTCATAGACTGATAGATACCATTTTGGTCGAGGCATGCTTGGTGTTGCCTTATGTTCCCACAATGAAAAGGTTAAAATTAATACAATTTTGGGGTAAAACATAATTTTGGTAATAATTTCAAGATTTTTTTTGGTAAAACGGTAAAGTTTAAATTTTTGGATAAAAAACTTACACTGTAATACTAAGCTCAACCTATCCATAGGTTAAACTTAAAAATGACAAATTGCTAATGTGCCTAATCACAATAAACAACATTAGAATTTTGAAAAGATATTTTTGACAAATTTTGAATAAAAAAAAACCTAAACTACAATTCTAGGATTGATTTATCCCTAGGTTTAACTTAAAAATGATAGAATGATAGTATACCAAATCACGGCTACTAACATTGGACTTTTGAAAGGATGTTTTGACAAATTTTGGATAAAAGACCTACATAACAATCCTAGGCTTGACCTATCCCCATATTTGACATAAAAGATTTCATGCCAACTGGTCGAATTATTGCTAGCAATGTTGATCTTTTAAAAAGATTTCTTGACGGAGTTTTTTAACTAAGGGTCTTGACAAAACTTTTTGACAAAGGATGCCAACAGGTCGAATCATAGCATTCCAACAACATTAGACACTGAAAAAGGATTTCTTGACAAAATGTATTGATTGGGGTTTTTTACTAAAATTCTTGACAAAGGATGCCAATAAGTCGAATCATAGCATTCCAGCAGCATTGGATTTTAAAATAGATTTCTTTATAAAAGGTCTTGACTAAGATTTTTGACTAAGGTTCTTGGCTAAGGTTTTTGACTAAGGTGGTAATTAGCCAAATCATGAAATTCTAGCAATATTAGACTGACTTCTAATGACATTAAACCTTAGAGAGATAAAGGTCTTACTTAAGCGAACTTTTGCTTTACCAATTTATGATATCAAAGATTATTATTATTAGGAAGTTCTTCGAGATTCAATAAGCTCTACTTGACATGATGCTGGTACGATGAGGATATGCTATTAAAATATGATTGCATCATATAATGATGTGTAAGTTTCTTGACAGTAATACAGGAACAAATGTTGAAAAATTTCCTTTTGATTGGGAGCTTTGATAGTCATTTTCCTGATGCTATTGTTTGAAGTTATGATTTTAGACATTGTTGGGCCTTGTGACCATGACTCTTTTTGGGCAACTTGATGCTTAGACGATCATTTTCTTGACTCGTTATGCCAAATAGGCTCTTTTTGATATGGTAAGAATTGGGATGGTTACATTTATTGACTTTGAGTGTTTGATGATCCTTTCTGGTAGGGTTCTAGAGCTTGTTAGCCGTTTATGGACTAGGTAACAATTTAGGTTGGTAAATGTTTAGGACTTGATAGCATTTGACTGAGTTGTGTGAATTTCATTTGGGTTAATTTTCATGGTGTTTCATTACTGATAACCTTAGGAGTTAAGAATAAATCAACACATAACCATGAAAGATAGTTACTAAGTGTAGGAAATTCATGATATTGACACTTAAGGCATGAACAGAGCTTCTTATGTTCTTCTTATCCTTTTGATGTAATATTAAAAAATCCTGGCTTGAATTTTATTCAATTACTGAATATTATCAAGTAAATGACAAGCATAATGCAATGCAAAGGTAATGATAGGGATTAAAGAGAACAAGATAGTTTTTCATTCTAAATAAGAAAGGTGATAAAATTCTATTTATAGTTGACAAAAATGAGTATAATGACAATGAGAAGATATTTTAGGCTAGTAATGCTTGTGATAATCATGACATGAACATTTAATCTAATGTTCCTTGAAAGCTTTCCTGAATGATCAATATGTCAAATATGAGTTCATCTTCCAAAAACCTCTAAAATTGCCCGATGTTGTTTGGTCATTACCCTTTATTGAGGATAGGTTGATTTAGTTAAGGTTCTTGACCTATCCAGCCTCTTTGAGCTCATGCTTGTCATTTATTTGATAATACTCGATAATATTCGATAAAAAATGCTTGTCATGTTGGTTCTTGACCTATTCGGCCTCTTTAAGCCCAACTTCCATCAAGACTTTTAGAGAAGGGATCTTAATTTCTTTGGTAAGATGGCTTTTATCCTGTAGACAAGGATGTAGACA
Organism: Adansonia madagascariensis; assembly: GCA_038381835.1. Taxonomy (NCBI): domain Eukaryota; kingdom Viridiplantae; phylum Streptophyta; class Magnoliopsida; order Malvales; family Malvaceae; genus Adansonia; species Adansonia madagascariensis. The sequence goes on along the minus strand of JBBYHL010116273.1, from coordinate 137,989 downwards.
CCTCATTTTATTTAAGCCATCATCAGAGGCATCGAAGTTCATTGTTTTGAGCATCTTTTAATTTTTACAGATGAGCGTAGGTTAATTTCCCATCATTTCTGACCAAAGCAAGGTAATTCAAAGAGCCAAAGGTATATATAAGTCATATTGTGCATAGGTATCAAAACCAAGCTTTCACATTGGCAAAATTCAAATTTTCACAGGTAGTATCATACAAAAGGGTCTAGTATGGATACATAAAGTGTGGTCTCAATATTTAATGTATTTGTATTAATATAGTCCTTGGCAGTAGCTAAACTTGTGATTTTTGTGCAAAATGTATCGATACATAAGTAAGAACTTAAATACAAATCCATGAAGTATTGATATGGCCTCTAAGTCTCAAGTTTTGCTCAAAAATCATCAAAATTCATACCAAGCTTCAACTTTAGGTTTATGATTAGATTTAAACAAATTTTTAAGGCCCAAATAGCCAATGACAAGTGGCATTTTCATGAAATATATGGTGTCAAAGGGCATACTTGACTTTTCTTCAGTTTTTGCACCACTATTTTGCATAGTAGAACCAATGGAAATAAGATCAGTAGAGCATAGTACCTAGAGTTGTCTCCTAGTACATGGAGGAAAATCCCACAATGCCTTTACTTTTTGCTTAAAAACATTAGTTGCATACACTCCATATAAAGGAGCCAATCTTGGCTCAGTAAAAAAAGCGTATGGAGACACCTCCATCTTATTCTTAGCCATCGTCAAAAAAACCTCTAGCAACCTCTAAACCCAAAACACTCCCCAAAACACTATTCCATGACCTCTATCCCTCAGCCAAAAATTTCATTCCCGTAGCTTGCCCAAACTTCTACTAGAAAACCCCCTAAAACTTAACTTTTCACACTTTCATCTTTAAAACCCCTCCCTATCGACATTATACCAAAAAAACTTCTTCTTTTCATCCATTTCTTGCTAAACAATAGCAAAGAGAGGGATAAAACTAAGCTTAGAGTCATTGTTCCAAGTAGAAAGAAAGATTCAAGGCTATTTGGTACATTTTCTCCACCTTGCTCATCTATTATTTGGTTTTAGCATTTGCATCATTTTAGTGAGCTATTCATGATTCTATGACTCTCATGCATTATTATAGCCTTTGTTATGGTAGTTTTAGGGCCTTGATAATCTTTTGATGCTTTAATGGTACTTGAGTGACCAAACATGCTTTTTCCTTATTTTTACATCAATACATCCCGTATCCATACATCTTTGATATGTTGCATTCACCACTACATGTTTAACACATTCTTAAGTCTTCATCTTAACATGTTTTTAGACATATTCACGTCTTCCATTACTTTTTTGATAAGTTTCATATCATAACTATGTTGTCTTGGAAATTCTAGCATGCTTTTCTTTGCTCAAATATGATCATATCATCTCCTATAACATGATCTTTGATGTCATCTCCATGTATCTTATTTGTCACCTTCTTGCATATTTGCCATCTTTCCTAGGTCAAAATAGCATCTCTTGGTTGTTTGAATGTGTTGTTCATGTCCTTTATGATGTATGCTGCATTATATTATAATGTTTTTATTAAAATCATTTTCTTGTTTAAAAAAAATCTAATTTTCAAAACAAACCCCTAAGCTAAATCTATGCTACCTCTAATAGATGGAGACTCACACGGATTTAATGTTTTTACAAAATTAGTTTTCTTATCTTAGGGACAAATCAAGCATTTTAAGTCTGGATTCATGGTGAAATAAGTTCAACAATA
>JBBYHL010116273.1:88789-121842 GCA_038381835.1 Adansonia madagascariensis | reverse complement strand
TCTAATCACCTATGACAAAGCTATGAGTGATGTTGATTCCAAGCTCCAGTAAAAGGCTATGAGCATTGAGATGGATTCAATGAAATCTAATTTGGTCTGAAGGCTTTTAAACCTTTTTAAAGGGATAAAACCCATAAGGTATGAGTGGATTTACAAGAGAAAAAGGAAAGTTAAAGGAAAATTCAAACCTTTAAGGCTAGACTAGTAGTAAGGGTAAACATGCAAAAGGCTACTGTCGACTACGATGAAACCTTTTCACCTGTTATGATGCTAAAGTCCATTTGCATTCTTTTATCCATTGTTACAGATTTCGATTATGAGATTTGGCTAATGGACGTCAAGACTGCATTCTTGAATGGCCATCTTGATGAGAGCATCTATATGATGCAACCAGATAGGTCTATAGTAAAAGGCTTAGAAGCGAAAGTTTGCAAGTTGCTTAGATCCAATTATGGATGAAAGCAAGCCTTACACTCATGGAACCAAAGATTTTACTAAGTAATCAAGGTCTTTGGATTTGAGCAAAACATTGATGAACCTTATTTTTATAGCAGTATTAAAAAGGGCAAAGTGGTCTTTCTAATCTTGTATGTCGATGACACATTATTTTTTGGGAATGATGTAGGGAAATTGTCATCGGTCAAACTGTGGTTGTCACAACAGTTTGATATGAAAGATTTAGAGGAAGCCAATTATGTTCTAGGCATTCGTCTCTTTATAGATTGAAAGAATAGGATGATAACTTTGTCTTTATCTTCAAATATTGACAAAATTATTGAAAGGTATGCAATGCAAGATGCCAAGAAGGGTTCACAACCCTTTATGGTAGGATTCACTCTTTCATTAGATAATTGTGCTGAGACATCTGAAAAAAAGGAGTGCATGAAGAAAGTCCCTTATGCATCTACTGTAGGTAATCTCATGTACATTATGCTTTGCACACGAGCAGATATTTATTATGCTGTTGGTATTTTAAGTTGATATCAGTCAATCCCCGGTAATAAGTATTGGCAAGCCATGAAGCATATAATCAAGTATCTTAAGAGAATAAGGAACTACATGTTGGTATATTTTAGAAGGGACCTAACATCTGTAGGATATACGAATTCAGAGTTCTAAACTTGCAGGGATTCAAAGAAATCAATTTTTGGGTCTATATTTGTCGTAGGAAGATGCACCATTGTTTGGAAGAGTATAAAACAAACTTGTACAGTTGACTCCACAATGGAATCCAAATATGTGGCTACCTCTAAAGTATCTAAGGAAGCTACATGGCATTGCAAGTTCCTTAGAGACCTTGAGGTAATTCCTAGTATGGATAGATCTATTACACTGTATTGTGATAATAGTGTGCCAATAGCAAATACCAAGGAATCTAGACGCCACAAAAAAAAACATATAGACCATTTTGACTTCATTTAGATTTACATGTTAAAGTAAATGTAAGCAAATATGACTTGTTGACTACTTATATTTCCACTATTATAATGTTGCATATAATAGACTTTCTATACGGGAAGACAACATTCTAAGGTAAGTAGTCTAAATTGATAGTCCATAGTCTATGGGGTTGATATAAGATATTAACTCATGTTAAAACTATTATGTAGTCTAAATTCAATTAAAGAGATGGCTTGTCTTGGTCAATTGGAGCAATTTGACTCTTAAGTAGAGACATAGATATATTACTTAAAGATAGTGATATATTAGACTAGATAAAAGTGCAATTAGTCTATTAATAAGTTTGTTAACATGGATTAATTCGCTTTTGATGTTCATTTTGTAATTACCTTAACCCTGAGTAAGTAATAGACTAGTTTCATCCTGAAAGCATTGCGATGATCCTAAAGGACATGGTAAAGGCAAAAAAATAACTATTTTTACCCTAAATGGGTATTTTGGAGACCAAATGTGACCTAAAATGCAAAAAACATAATTAAGTCCAAAATTGCATTTTGTACCTTAACCGAAACTAAAAAAATAAAAAAGATTTTGATATTTTCTACACCCCATTGAAGGGCCAATGGATTGCTAGAAATATTCCAAAATCACCAAATGTTCTAAATGAGAAATTTAATGTGAGATAACCATTTTAACCTTAAAATGCAAAGTGTTATTATGGTCCTTAAACTTTACTAAATTTGCAAATTGGTCCCTACATAATCAAAACATAAAATTAAACATGAAATTTGTCAAAATCAACACAAAAATCACATCCAAAATTTACAAGCAAGGCTCAACCAAACATGAATGGTCTTGGAATAAATTTTAAAATTTTCAATTTAGTCCTTAAACATCGTAAAATTAGATAATAGCCTAAAAAAAAATCAATGTCTCATAAATAAACTCCATATGGTTTAGCCAATTTGTGAAACACCCTTCTAAGGTCTTAAAATTTTGGTAAACTTGTTTTTAATCCCTTATAATTTTTAAACACCACAAAATAACCTAAATCATAAAAAACAAATAAAATCCATTCAAAAGCCAAGTTTGAATTTGGCCACCATAAAAAAAAACCAAACATAAACTTTTTAACATAATAAACATATATCCTATTTCTACCAACCTCAAAACATCATGAGCATGTAAGAAATCATGAGAAATAAGCATAAAAGTATAGTTTAACAACCTATTAACATTAACATAACAAGAAAAATTATATCAATATAAAGATTTGTTTATATACCAAGATCGACATCATACCAGCAACTAACATAATCCATGAAGAAAATCATACTATTATTAAGAAAAAACCAAACATAACAATAAAATTAATGAAAATGGTTCACAGCCATCATGTTTGCCATTCAACTTGAATCAAAGTTCATAAGCTAAAACGTGATTTTGGCTCACAAAAAGAACAAAGATGAGTGAAATAGAGAAAAAGTAAGGCTTTTGAAAGCAATCTACCTTAGAAAATTTTGAAAACTTATAAAAACTTAGGTATTTTTAGTGTTTTTTTTCTTCATAAAATGCTAATCCTCTTTCTTGAAGCTTTCTCTCCTTATGTACAAGGGAAAAAATTAGCCAAAGTTGGCTGAAAATGGCTTGGCCAAATAGGCATGGAAAATCCTAAAAAGTTTGTTACTTTTTATTTAATTGATTTTCAATTATTTTTTGCATCAGTAATTGTAATTTGCATTAGATAGATGTGTACTAATGGTCATATCATAATATTTTCTCATGATTATCTAGATAATATCATCTAATAGGATAATTACACAGCAATCAAATTGGTTAATAGACAAACTTGGAATTAAACTAAACTAGTCTCCATGAAACTAGCTTGGAAAAATAAATGAAAATAAAAAAATTGAAAATTAAAATAAATAACATAAACAAAAATAATAAGAAAAATCCTAACTCATAAAGTTTTACGAGAAAAATCCTTACTGAGAAAATTTAACATTTTTAAAAAAATTAAAAACTCATAAAATAAATTTAGTTTTTTAAAGCTTATTTAACATGAATTTTATGAGAAATTTTGAAGAATTGTAAAAAATAAAAACATAGAAAAATCCTACCAAAAACATTTATATAGTAAAAAAATTCATATTTTAAAAATAAGAAAAATCCATAAAATGGATTGAAATTTTGAAAAACTAATTTTATGACAATTTAATGGGAATAGTTAAAGAATTTTGAAGTTAAAAACTTGAGAAAATTCCACTAAAAATTTTATAGATAAAAGAAAGCTCGTTTTTGGGAATCGAGAAAAATTTTAAAAATACATTGAAACTTATATAAAATGAGTTAAATATAACACATTATCCAAAATATTAATTTATAAAATGGTAAAGATGAAAATCTAAAGTTTGGAACAAGTATTTACCGAAAAACTTGTGAGCAAATTACTCATGATGCTGTGAGAAATTCAAAAAATAATTGACAAAATTGACAACTTGACACGTTATGATATAATATATAATTTTTCTTGAATATTTTTTATTTTTTGGAATGCATATAGACATATATACTACACAGGCGATAGTAAAAATATACGACAATCAACTTTTTGAGTTTTAAAAAAAATCTCAAAACATCCTAAAAATGGGAAATTTGATCGTAACATTATCTACATAAGTGATTTTTAAAATTTGACAATAGAATATTTAAAAATTGATTTTTTTCTCTTAAATATTTATCCTTTCTATATGAGATTGACTTTTAAAATGGCACTTTTTTATCATGAGCTTAGGGATAACTAAATTACTCCTAAAAATGCAAAGTCCACTTGATAGAAGTTGACCTCTATCAAGGAGATGGCTATGTTCCTAGTCTCAGATAACTGTGACTACTAGAAAAAAAAGCTCAGATGAAATTAGGTGTCTATAGTTGCCTCTCTTTGGCTATTATTGAGAATCAGGAAAAGACAAAGACCAAATAGACATAATTCGAGCTATAAAGTCTTAAAAAAATAAAACAACACTAAATATGTTCATTAAAAATGAATAACCAAGGGCTAAAACCTAGGTTAAAGTGGGAAAGTAGATTACAATGAAACCTAAGTCTATAAGGTTTACTTGGATAAAATTGGTATAGTTAAACGAGGATGACTAGGATATAACTTAGGTCCAAAGGGTTGATCAAGGTGGAACCTAAGTCTACAGAATTAGCCAGGGCAAAACCAGTATAGTCAATTTAAGGTGATCAAAGCGATACCTAAGTCTAAAAGGTTGACTAGGGCAAAACTAATACAATCAAACGATGATGACCATGATGTAACCTACATCAAAGGGTTGACCAAGGAAAAATTGGTATAGTCAAAAGCGTTGACCACAGTAAAACCAGTACAGTCAATTTAAAATGACCAGGCAAAACCTAAGTCTAAAAGGTTGACTAGGGCAAAACATATGCAGTCAAACAAAGATAACCAAGATGTAACCTAGGTCTAAAAGGTTAACCAAGACAAAATGGTACGTCAAAAAGGTTAACCAAGGTAAATATGGTAAAGTTAATTTAAAGTGACTAGGGTAAAACCTAAGTCTAGAATGTTAGAGCAAAATTGATATAGTCAATTTAAGGTGAAAATGCTTGATATCTAAGTTATTTGAAGGAATATGAGACTTAAGTTTTAGTTCTGAAATAGTCAACATACTAAAAAGCTTTTTCCAGATTATTTTCAACTTTGGATCTGCAAATTATTAAATGAATGCAAATGCATAAAGAATATTTATGATGAATTTTCATGATTTAATTTTTTTATCAATGTCTGATCCAACTTATTTTTGAATTGAATGCATCTTTTAAAAAATGTGATAGATATTTTTTCTTCATTTGATGGAATGGGCTCATACTTTCGTTTGGGGATTGAAGGCAATTTTAGAAAGCATTAAGAATCTTTTTTCTTTTTGGCAAGAGGGAACTGGTGCTTGAACTTGAATTTGAAGACATCTTTAGAGATCATTGTAGACAAGATACATTTTTTTCCTATTTTTGGATCACAGGTACCTTTAAAAAATGTTGTAATATTTTTTTCTCCTGATGAGGGGTAAACCTTAATAGAGCATCCAAACCTAAGAAGTCAAACTAAGTAATGCATTAATATCATCTAGGAGCTAAGAAAGAAAAACATGATGGGGAATCTATGGTTTCTAAAATTTCCATTAATAACCGAAACAAACTGAAAATAAGCTAAAGAAGAAGAGCATTATGTGGAACATGTGATTTCTAAAAATTTCCCATCAGTAGTCAAAATGAACTAATAATAGTAAGAGTAGCCCAATAGTTGTAGAATCAGATCTTTACTCTTCTTTTCTAAGAAATTATCCAAAAGGACTTAACTTCCTTTTTATTGAGATTTTACTCAAGAAAGTGATTTGTCCACCCTAATCCTTCCTAAAATGTCCAAAAAAATTTGGAATATTAATTAAGATCCCCGCAATGCTTTGATCTCATTTTAAAGTAACGCAAAAAAATTAGTTTGTCATCTTTTTATCAATTTCTATTTCTTTAAACTGCTAATTATCATTTAGTAGAAATGTTAGCTACTTCAAAGTATAATCTAACAAAAGTATTGATGAAAATATGTTCTTGTATTTCAACAAATGAAAAAATACATAATACTAGCTTTTTTATAGAAATAATGGTAAGGTACAAAAAGAGATTTGGATATTACATAAATGAACGAAATCTTCTATTCAGCTTTTTAAAGATTTTTCCTGAATGGAATGGTTACTTTTACATATATCTATCTTTCAAAAATGTTTTTGATCATACCATGCCCTTTTTAGACTTAATCTTTTGGTAAATTATGCTTTGGCCATTCTTTTCAAATGCTTGAGTTACCATTTTAGGTTCTCAGCTCAAAATGTATCCCTTATACCACCTTTCACTGGATTTCCTTACTAGGTTTTCATATAAAATTTTTTAGAATAGACACTCTTTTAGGTTTTCATCATTTTAATTTATTTTTTATTTTTACTATAATATTAACTTTTAGGCAAAATACTTCTTTACATTATCCGAATTAATGGGTTTTAGTATAGTGCCTACATCAATCTCTACCAATATTAACACTTCTCTTAAAGATACCTTCTGGACTACATAAGGCTTATCGCAATTAGGTGCTTATTTGCTCTGAGGATCCTTTTGTTTAAACAAAACTTTTCTTAGTACCAATTCTCTTTCATGGAATTTCTTAAGATAAATTTTCTTATATGCTCTTATCATCTTTTTATAGTACATTTGCCCATGTTGAATAACTTTTAGCCTTTTTCCTTTATTAAAATTCAGCTACTCATAATGATCTTAGATTTATTCGGCTTCCTCCAACTTGGTTTCCATCAGAAGCTAGAGTGAAAGGATCTTAACTTCAATCAGTAAGACAGCCTCTGTGCCATAGACTAACACGGTGTTACCATAGTTGAAGTTTAAACCAAAGTTTTATACACCATAACGGAAAAAGGAAGCTTCTCATACAAATCCTTGTAGGCCTCTACCATCTTTCCTACAATCTTTTTGATATTTTTATTAGCTACCTTCACGGCTCCATTCATCTTTAAAAGGTATGTCATCGAGTTGTGATAGTAAATTTTAAGCTAGGTACATACCTCTGTCATTAATTTATTATTCAAATTAGAGGTGTTTTCCATTATAATCCTTTTGAGGATCCCAAATTGACAAATGATGTTGGTCTTCAAAAATTTTATCACCGTTGATTTTGTTACACTTGTATAGGAGGTAGCCTTGACCAATTTGGTTAAGTAATCTATAGCCAATGTAGTGGTGATAGTTTAAAGCTACAGGGGTAATTGGTCCAATAATGTCTATACCTTTTATGGAGAATGGCCATGGCACATTTATAACGTGAAATGGCAAAGGTGGTCCATGGATCTTGTAGCATAGACTTAGCATTTATGACAATTTTGGGCATATTTCATACAATTATCCTCCATGGTCATCCAAAAGTAGCCTAATCTGACAATTTGTCTTACTACTGTATATCAATTTGCATCGATTCTGTAAATCCCCTCAAATACTTCTTCTAATATATTTTATGCTTTTTCTTATAAAGAATCTCTCTATCTAGGACAAAATTCATTGCCAAACTCTTTAAAGTTTTTTTATTAGTTTTAGAGGCATTACCGGAGTCTACTCGATCTTTAAGATATCTTTTGATGTCATGATACCATGGGAGGACATTTACTTCTATTTTGACATTGCAACAGTGTGTAGGGAATTCATATATGTTCATATAAATTGGCATTACCTTTTACTCCTTATTTGTTTTAAACATCAAAGCGAAGGTGGCTAAAACATCTGCCATTTGATTATCGTTTCAAGACACATGAATGTACTCTAGTTCCTTGAACACTTTAACAATTTAGAATTAGCTTTCTATATTGTTACATCCATAGATCCCAATTTTCCCATTCTCTGTGCAATTAATAAATCATCAAAGTTAAGTCTCCATATACTTTCAATAGTCAACCTTTTTTCTATTGTTGCCCAGAGTCTCATAACATATGCTTTATATTTTGCTACATTTTTTGTACAGTCAAAGTCTAATCAAGCGATGATGGGTAGTAGTCCCCTTCCGAAGATATCAAGATTACCCTACTTTTGTGGCCTAAAGCATTTGATGCTCTATCAAAATACGTCTTCCATGTTGATTCCTCTAATGACTTTCTTTCTTTTTATGTCAAAATATTCATTAAATCTCATCATGAAAGTCAAAATTCAATGGCTGATAATCATCCAGTGCTCGACTTACTCTGAATTAGGTAATAGTTCTTTCTTTGATTTCTTTCTAACTCACACAAACCATATCATATTCCGATAGTAAGACCCATCTAGCTATCCTTCCTAATTAAACCAGCACTTTGAACAGATACTTGATCGGGTTCATTTTGGTGATCAACCAAGTGGTATGATGCAACATGTATTGTCAGAGCCTTTTTGCAATCCAAACTAGGGTACATCATATCTTTTCTATTTAAAAATAATTTGCCCTATAGTTAACATTTTGTTGAAGTAATAAATTGTTTAGTCCTTCCTATCTTATCCTGGTATCCTAGCACATAACCTATAAGGCTTTCAAATACTAATAAGTACACAATCAGTTGTCATCCTAGTACATATAGTACCAGCACTAGTAGATTATAGAGATAGTGTTCAACTTTCTCAAAAGCTTTATGGCATTTGTCATTTCGTTCATTAGGGTTTTGTTTTCATAAAAACTGAAATATCATATCATACTTATCTGTGAGTTAGGATATGAATTTGCTAAAGTAATTTAAGCTCTCTTAGAAAGTTTATATCTCTTTTCACATACATAGGGATGGCAATTCTTAGATAGCTTTAATTTTATCTGGATCAGCTTTAATCCCTTTTTCACTCACAATGAAGCCTAATAATTTCCTTGACCTTGCATAAAAAATGTATTTTACCAAATTTAATTTCAATTAAAATTTGCTTAATCTCTTGAACAACTTTTGTAAATCTGTAATGTGTGCCTCCTTCTTGTGTGATTTGGCAATCACGTTATCTATATATACCTCTATCTCTTTATGTATCATATCATGGAATAGAGTGATCATTGCCCTTTGATAAGTCGCACAACTTTTTTCAGTCCAAATAGCATAAAAAACTTCCCCACATTATGACAATGCGATCTTTTCCATGTCTTTTGACACTATTTTTATTTGGTTATACCTTAAAAAAATCCATCTATGGAAGAAAACAGATAATTCTTCATAGCATTATCTACCAAAGCATCTATGTGGGAAAAAAGGTTCCTTTGGACTTGTTTGATTTAGGTCCTACTAGTCTACACTCATTCTTACTCTACCATCCTTTTTTGGGAACTAGGATAATATTTGCAACTTATTTCAGGTATTTTTTTTCCAAAAATCCAACCTCAAATTATTTCTTTCCTTTTTTTCTATTTTTAAAATCATATCTGGTTTCTTTCTTCTTAACTTCTGCTGAACTGGTTTGCATTCTAGTTTTAGAGGGAATTTATGGACCATGATTTTCATATCCAATCCTGACATATGTTGGTAAAATCGTTTGAAAATATCTTGAAACTCCTGAAGCAAACTTATTAATTCTTTTCTAGTGGCAGGCATTAGAGCAGTCTTTGTTCCAATTTTTTTCTATCATTCTCATTATCCCTTAAATTTATCATCTCTGTGGATTCTTCATGGGCCATCATTCGTTTATCCTCAATTATTTTTAGCAAATCGGGAGGTAAAGTATGGTCATCAATATCTTTTTCAAAATTGACCTCATTCAAGTAAACAGCTTGTTTAAAATTGATCTCTAAATCGTGATTAGGATCATCCACTTTTTTTAAGTGATAAATCTATACAAGTAAGAAAAAGGGAAGAAATGGGCAAACAAATAGATGGCATGATTTGTGTATGTGTTTGTAAATAGGAAAAGGAATATTGGTATAAAGGAAATTGGACATAGATAAAAGGTCATGTGCATTTCATTTATGTAAATGATAATTTAACCTTTGAAGTTTTTAAAGGAAGATTTTTAGATGACAAAATAAGTTTCTAGAATTACTTTGAAATTAGCCTAATACTACCCTTTTTTTAATGAAAGTCCATTTCCTGAAGACGTATCCAAGAGGACAAGGATGGATCTCATGGTCATTATTCGGCTCTTCCCTATCTTTTCTAATAGTGCCTACCTGACACTTCTCAAAAGCTTCATTAATCACAATAATGACACCTCTGATTTCTTTTTCTTTAGCTTTTGGATTAACAACCCTTCCATGACAAAAAATATCATCCAATAAGGGGTAGAGGGCCTATTTCTAGCTTGACTATTGATCAATGGCTTAGGCTAAATTTTTCCTTCGAGATCTATTCTTAAATTTCTTCTTTTGACTCCACTTCAACTTGATGCCAAGTCTATGCTTGTCTTTCTTGCCAATGACAATGATGGACTGACTGATCTTTTGCAAATATTTCCTAAGCCATTTTTTAGCTTTGGCTTTTTTATTGATTATAAGCTTGAGACTGATGTAAGTGCTTTTTGAAAGCTTGGCTTTTGAAATTATAGACCTTTTTGTAGCAAAGGTGGTGCTAACAATTTCAAAGGATCTGAATGAACACTCTTTATCTACAATATTTGTTTCAATACAAAGGGTTTTGATAAAAGTCATGGCCACAATGTTTTTTTCCTTGGATAGGCTAACTTGCTTCTCATTAACTATGAATTTAACCTTTTGATGTAGGGTTAGTGGGACAGTTCTAGCAGAATGGATTCATGGTTATCCCAGCAAATAGTTGTATGTTAGGATGATGTCCATTACATGAACGCAATATCAAATGCACACGACCAATATTTAAAGTGATTGAAATAGTCTTTTTGATTTTTCATTTTGTTTTGTTAAATGCCTTAACAATTATGTGGCTATGCTTGATTTGATTGGCATCAACAGATAAGTGAGATAATGTGATTAGCAATATTACATTCAAAGCCGACCATTGTTAATGAGGGCTTTAGGCAATATGGTCTATTTACAATGAGTTATGGTGTGGAAAGCTTTAGTTGAAGTGTTACCCTCTAGTAGGATTTCATTATCACTGAATTAAATGAAATTCTTAGTGATAATATTATTTACCAAGTGATCCAGTTTATTTATGGAGATGTCTAGAGAAATATAAGCCTGGTTAAGCACTTTCAACAAAACATTTTGATGTGCTTTTAAGCTTAACAATAGGGTTTATAAAGAAATCTTTGTCAGTGGCTATTTCAATTGTTCCATTATGCTACACGCATCATGCTTAATAAACTTGAGGAATTTGACTGCCTTTTTTTCTTTGACTAATTTTTACACTTCCATGGGATATCTTCAATAATTGCTACTTTGTTGGATGCTTATCCCTTTGATTTCACTTTGGCACCAATTTTAGTAGTTTTTGGACCATAGATATGACCAATCTGCAACACATGGTTCACCCTAGTAATGTCGGCAGTAGCTAGTTAGCTTGTAATAGCCTTTGCAGTTGTCGTCTGCCATTATATTTTCATGGTACTGTTTGCTATTCTGACATGGAAACAGTGTTGGTGCATTGATAACAAGTCTAGGGGTAATTTTAGTCTTAGGAGGTATGGCCTTTGGCAGGTTACAATGAATGATAAGAGGACGACCAATGCCATAGAATGGCTGTGATGATCCTTACAAGCGATGTTAACTAATTTTTCTACCCCTATTCTAGCTTTTTCATAGAACCTAATTTCCCCATTCTCTATCATTCTTTGGATCATGGCTAAAACGTCTAGACGACTTTGCATAGTATGTCTAGAACTCATGTAGAATATGCAGAAGTTAGCACTAAAATCAAGTCAACTTTTGATGTTTTTATGATTTTGACCAAAGATCCTGCCTTCAGTTAAGATTACCTATACTTTTTCCATTAAAGATCTTTGACTTCATTCATCATTTTTTTTAGTAATTAGAGTATTAATCTGGGGCTCAAGATGATCATGTAAGGGATTTACTACCACATTGGGTCCTTAGGAATTATCAAATCAAAAGGCACATCTTTTAAGAATACTTTGGACCTTTTGCTTAAAGGTCAAAAAATTTTCAATTGAATGATCTGCTACTGCATGATACTCAACACACAGATGTGGGTCATAGCAACAAGGGTAATTACCCTTATATGGTTTGGAAAAATAAGGGCCATTAATCATGTCTTAAAGATCTTATCAAACATCTCTTTATAAGAGTAAGGAAGGCGATCATAACAAGGTCTAGGTTGGTTGGCTTTTTGAGCTAGTGGATTAACATTGGGTCTTATTTAGTTTCGTGGAAGAAAGTTTGGAATGATAGTTTGTGGTTATGTTGGAATAGAGCTCGGGATATGTTAAATAAGTAGGTATTTTAGGTTTGATAGATCTAGTTTTAGTAATAAGGATGAGGTCCTTGATGGTACAATTGACTAGCATAGTTAACAAAAAGAGCTTTTTTTTTCCCTAGTTTTAGCATTTTCCTAGTAGAGGACTCCCTACTCGTAATTTGTTTAACCCTTATAGCTATCTCAATCATCTCTCTAAAAATAACAACATTGGCAAAATTCTTAGTCATATTCCCTACCAACTTGTCATAGTAGAAGGGATGCAAGGTGTTTAGGAATAGCATTGTGGTTTCTTTCTCAATCAGTGGAGGTTGAACTTAAAAGGCCATGTCTCTTCATCTTTGTGCATACTCCTTAAAAGATTTTGTAAATTTCTTTTCCATGTTCTGAAGAGTCAGTCTATCGGGCACTTATTTGGCCATGTGTTTAAAATGCATTGGCCAAGTCAGTCTAGCATTGAATTTGAATGCAGTTTAGATAATTGTACCATTTTAGTGTAGATCCAGACAAGCTCTCTTGAAAAAAGTAAATTCAAAAGCTTTTCATTTTAGGCATAGCCAGCCATCTTCCTAATGAATATTTTGATGTTTCCTTGAGGAGAAGTGGTGCCCTTGTATTTTCTAAACCTAGGCATTTAAAACTTTGGTTGGATGACTAAATTTAGTACTAGATTAAGGTCCTTAACGTCCACACTGCTATATAGTTTAGCCTCTTCAATGGCTTTTAGCCTTCTCTTAAAGAGCTATAACTTTTCTTTTCCAATCTTTATTTCAACCTATTTTTTACTCTTTTATTTATGCTTTAACTCTCATCAATACTAGGGCTTGCAAATTCTTCTTAAGTGACTACAGTTCTTATGCTCGCCCCTTGCGAAAGGGCATAAGGGTTAGTAACAATGACTAGTAATGGATTAGTTACAAGGACATTTTGTTGCACATTCTAGGTACTAGCCAGCTATGCATTTTAAGCGTTAGTTATTTATTCCTCAACTAGTACCCCTTAGATCCCCTAATAGAAGTACCAATATTTACCTTTGGCTATTGGCAAATTGGCTCCCTTGCCATTAACAACTCTATCATCCTTGTGATCTGGGCTTGTACTTCTTCTTGCCTTTTTAGCATGGCCTTCTGGGCCTGTTGATGACTTTCTTCTAATCTTTCTAATCTTGCCAAGTGGTCCTTAACCATTCTTTTTGTTTTGAATCTAGTATAGTACCGATGAGTGGGTAGTAGTTGAGTTGATCTCTCTAGGTTTGCAATGTTGAAACCTTAATAGAATTCTAAATTTCTTTGAGTTGATTAATTTTTTATTTATGAACTAATAAAATTAATAATCATGTATGTATGTACATATGTGTGTATATGTATAGGTATATGTATGCATGGTATATGTATGTGAATGCATTTCCAGGGACGCTTGCTTTTAAAAAAAGATTCTGAACTCAAAAATTTTCCATTAACTTTATGATAAACTACATACTCACATCGTTGATCATGTAAAGATTACATCAAAGGAAAGTCCTAACTTAGTCATATTGTTTTTGAGCCTCATCCAAAATCTAAAGTACAATATGCCTGTAATTCTATTACAAGGTTAATCTATATCTATAAGACATTATATTTTTTACTACTTTCCTTGCTTGAATGATGGCTAAGTGGATTTGTTTTGTAAGATGATCTATGTAACTTGTCAGCCAAAAGAATTAACTGCCCACTTTCTGCTATCATCTTCAACCCACCATATTTTATCAGCCCAATATGTGTCCAAATTGTGGTGGGCTTATACCAAGGCATGAATGTCATCTCTTTTGCATTTTAGTTCTAGTCCCATCTCCGTAATAGTTATCATAAGGCCTTGTCTTTCTTCAAGCAGTCAAGATACCCTTCTATGTTCTTAGTCCAGGGCAGCTTGGAGTCATTCATTCTTCTCAATAAACCTCCTTAACTAGAGACATGTATCAATGTGCTCTTTTCTTTCTTTTAAAAAATAGCTTGTTTGGCTTCTCCCCTTAAAGCTTTAGCCTTCCATACTTTAACCTCTTCACTAAGCTTATACATTTTCTCCTTTATTCCCTTACTAGTGCTACTTTAACTCTCAGATATCTCAACAAGCTTTATCTTCTTATTTTGTTCAATTCGATCATTCTTTATTAGATTGTACTTTTTTTCCATTTTTCAGCTTCTTTTCTTTCTACTTTCATCTTTAATTGTAAATGGGCCACTTTCTCTTGGAGCTAATGATTCTTGTCATGCATTCTCTTTTGTTTCTTAGCAGCTTCCTCCTTAGTCAAACAACCTTGGATGGCATGATAAGCTCTAGTTGGATAGATACTTGAGGAATAGTCCTATCTAAGCTAGGAATGATTATGTTATAGCCTCTGACTTTTCTTCAAGCACCATATGCTTAAGTGTTCTTATCCTCGTATGCATGTAACCCTGACTCATGCCTCTCCCTCTCCCTCTAATGTAAAATAATTATTTGAAACGACTTTCTATAATCTTCCCCTCGACAGTCCAGGTCCACACTAATTAAATTTGAAGTCATAAGGATGAACTGCTAAACAAATATTGGTGCATAGCCGATGATGCCCCCATATTCCAGGTAAAGGCATACAAAGCAAACCACCACACTGATAAGCAAAGTGTTTTGGTGAAAACCAAGGTGCCTTCCAGGCTATATCATTAGAAGCCAAGTTCTTAAGAATTTTAATGCATTGTTTCTTAGTTCTAGACTTGGGCCATTCTTATTTTATGAATTCCTGAAGAGGGAGAAAATGCGAGAAGTAAGGTTTCTTTTTTACTCCTTTAACCCGAAAATAACTTCGAGCCCAAGTATACAATAATAAAGCACTACTAAAGAATCTCCTTTGACTTTTCTTTTAGCATGAATTGAGTGCTCAAATCATCTCAGCTAGAATTATTGGAGCTAGAGGCATGTTTCTTTTTAACCAATTAAATAAATCTACTACTACCACCTCCACATGTCTCAACATTCCCAGTAAGAAAACTATGCTGTATATGGCAAGAGCAAATGCATCAAGAGCCTTCTTAGTGTCCGATCACACTTGGATATAGTCCCATAGAAACTACCATGAAATGACACTAGTGTTCCCTTTCTGCTCTACATGATGTTGGTCGGCTTTGAAATCTAGATCAAAATTTTGACTTAACTTTTTATGAAAAATGGTTAGATTGTGATCCTTGTAGTAGATGGGCCTTATCTCCAAAGGCTTAAGCTTGAGAAGAACCAAAATCTCTTTACATAGTTGGAGTCATGTCAAGTTGATCGAATGAAAAACATCAAAATTACAAATCTTAAAACTCGATCATAGCACTGACTAACTATTTATCCACGTGTATTTTGAGTAAAAAAGCAATTTTTCCATACTTTTCTACAAATTGAGTTTGCTTTGCATTTCCCCAATGATCCTATATTTCAACTAACTCTCATGTTTTTCTGACGGAGGTTTAAATGCTTGGATTTCAACAACTCTGACACAAAACTCCTAGGTGTGCACTTTCTATCCTTTTTTGATTAAATTTAGACTTAGAATGGACCTATTCAAGTTCCTTGAAAATAATCACTACATGTACTATTTTGGCCATAATGTTAGATGAAAATTTATCTAAGTTGAAATTCTTTTTTTAAAGCAAGCGTTCTTGTGTGCAGATGAGGAAAGAAGAATACCAAAAAGGAAACAAGTTAGTATCCTTAAGAGATATTAAATTCAAATAATTTTGAAATAATGAAAATCACAAATTATTCAAATAAAGTATCAAAATTAACCAAACAAGTACATTTTAAAGGAATGAAAATCATAAATTATTCAAATCAAGTACTAAAATTATTCAAGTAAATAGAAGTATGAAAATAAAAAGAAAGAAAAAGAGATAGCTTCATCACTTCATTTGTCCCTAATTTTGGTGACACTCAAAATTGAGCATAGTTTTGACGGAAAGGTTAGTATGGTTCACTATACAATGTTTAGATCAGACCTTTAATTAGGTTTTTGAATTCCCCGAGCTTGGAATGGACTAATAAGGTACCTTATCCTTATCCATCATGGATTTATCTCGAAATAGGTTTAATTTGAGTGGGTGTATCTTACATGCTTGTAACGATGCTAACACCTTGGACAGGCATAAGAATCTACATTCGGTAAGCTTTTCACTAGCCCAGACAGAGGCTGATGCCTCAGAAGGCAGAGTTACTTCACCTTCTCCTAAAATATTGAGTACCTATGCCCTCTCCATATTTGATGGAGGAGAAACTATAGTGCATGTGCATAGTGTGTGCGAAGGGACAAACATAACTTTTGATGACACAACATTAAAAATAAAACCTGCTATCCTAATTCCCAAAAGACAAAAAGAAAGCACAAAAGGATCAATGTAAGATAAATATTAATATGATGAAAAGAAAATTTTTCTTAAAAAAGGGAATTTAAAATTAAATACCAATTGAAACCGAATTATTTAAAATTTAGTTAACATATAATTAATTTTAGGCTCGACTCTCTAACAAGATATGCTTGTGGAGTCACAAAGATATCGCAATGTAGCTTGATTACGAATCTTGACCAAGCCTGACTTAAAAAGCCTTTGTTTCTATATTTATTGATATATCACTATTTTATATTCTCTTATTTCTATAGACCATATCATTGTTAATATTTTCTCAGCTCCTGGGACTAGGTGGTCGAGATGAATCGGTCACTCAACTTAACCTTAAATAGTCATTACGAAACGACTATTTTTTTGGAGTGGCCACCAATTTGTTTGGGCTACGTGAGATTGATCACCTATCAGAGTTTTTATTTTAGGGTTATGAAACCCTAGAATAATAACTCCAAGGTTCACAATCATGCTAGAGATCATATAGAAGGGTCTAAGAGTCAGTTACAATCACAAGTAATGATTAACCCTCTCGTGATGCTTGGAAATCAATGCATTATTAATTACATGTTAATTTGAATTTTGATTTTCATCCAATTTCAACATATGACATTTAATTGTAATTCCAAAAATAATATTTTATGAACAATTTATTATTCCAGGATTTTTGAAAATTTTGAAAGTCAAAATCTCTTACGTATCCCATGGTAGGAGTAGTGGAACATGAAAGTTTTTCTATCATTATCTTTTGTACCTCACTAGAAAAGCAAAGGGAGACAAAGGGTTTTAAAAATCAAAATATCTTTTACACCCCGCTAGAGGGTTAGAGGAATATGAAAAGTTTTATTTTTTTAAAATTTATAAAAACCATGATTTTCACTTTGAAAATGATATCTCGTTACTAAATAATACGTAGAACCCCTCTCATATTCTGGGAGAAATTTCATGTATTACTTCAGAAACATTGCCTTAATTTTTCAAAAATCTCGATTTATGTGTATAAAATAAGAAAATGCCTTAAAACTTAATTTAGACAAAAAGGTACTAAACTCGACTCAAAGGATCCAAATCAAGTCAAAATGACCAATGTGTCCCTCAAAGTGCACTTTCATCATGAAAGCATCCTAATGACTCTTGAGGACTAGATTTTATGATAAATTACTAAAATACCCCTAAAGTATACCTTCGACGTGAAAATATTTCGATAACCTAAAAGACATGAAAAGGATCATCAAAAAGTGAACTGATCCTAAATGTACACTTTTGGCATAAAAGTATCTGAATGACTACCTAAGACTTTATTCTAAAAATATTACCAAAATGCCCCTAAGGACTAGCTTTTCATGAAAGCATTAAGGCAATCCTAAAGGACTCGGTGAAGGTAAGAAATGATGATTTTTACCTAAATGAGTAGTTTGGATATCAAAGGTCACCTAAAATGCAAAAAATGCAATTAAGTCCCTCCCTAATAGAGAACCAAAAGAATACAAAAGGTTTTAATATTTTACTTACCCTGCTAGAGGACCAGTGGAATGGTAAAAATATTTTAAAATTACAAAAATATTGTAAATGAGAAATTTAATGTGAGAAATGACCATTTTAACCCTAAAATGCAAAGTTTCATTAATGGTCCTTAAACTTAACTAAATTTGCAAATTGGTCCTACATAATGAAAACATAAAATTAAACATCAAATATGTCAAAATCAACATAAGAATCACATCCAAATTTCACAAGCAAGGCTCGGCCAAACATGAATGGTCTTGGAATAATTTTTAAATTTTCAATTTATTCCGTAAACATCGTAAAATTAGATAATAGGCTAAAAATAAACCAAAGACTCACGAACAAACTCCATATAGTTCGGCCACTTTATGAAACACCCTTCCAAGGTCTTAAAATTTTGGTAAAATTGTTTTTAATCCCTAACAATTTTTAAACACCATAAAATAACCTAAATCATAAAAAAGGAAAATTCTTCCAAAGGCCAAGCTTTAATTTGGCCACCATAAAAAAATCAAACACAAACTTTCTAACATGATAAACATATATCCTATTTATGCCAAACTCACAACATCATGATCATGTAAGAAATTATGAGAAAAAAGCATAAAAGTATAGTTTAACAACCTATTAACATAAACATAACAAGGAAAATTATATCAATATAAAGATCTATATATAACCAAAATGGACTTTATACCAACAACTAACATAATCCATGAAGTAAATCATACTATTATTAAGAAAAAACATAACAATAAAATTAATGAAAATGATTCATAGCCATCGTGTTTGCCTTTCAGCATGAATCAAAGTTCATGAGCTAAAACATGATTTTGGCTCACCAAAATGAACAAAAATGAGTGAAATAAAGAAAAACTAAAGCTTTTGGAAGTAATCTACCTTAGAAAAGTTTGAAAACTTGTAAAAACTTCGGTATTTTTAATGTTTTTTCTTCATAAAATGCCAATCCTCTTTCTTGAAGCTTTCTCCCTTTATTTATAAGAGGGAGAATTAGCCAGAATTGGCTAAAAAATGGCCTGGCTGAATGGCCATACAAATCCTAAAAACTGTTATTTTTTATTTAATTGATTTTAAATTGATTTTTTTGCATAGGTAATTGTAATTTGCATTAAATAGATGTGTACTAATAGTCATGTCATAATATTTCTGATGATTATCTAGATAATATCATCTAATGGGATAATTAAATACCAATTAAATTAGTTAGAGGATGAATTTGAAATTGAACTAAACTAGTTTCCGTGAAACTAGCTTGGAGAAATAAATGAAAATAAAAACAAAATTTAAAATTAAAATAGATAATCATAAACAAAAATTTTGGAAATGAATAAAATAAATAAATAATGAGAAAAATCTTGATTGGAAACCCAAACTTGTAATGTTTTACGAGAAAAATCTTTATAGAAAAATATTATCATCTTTTTTAAAAATTAAAAACTCATGAAATAAATTTAATTTCAGAAAACCGATTTAATATGAATTTTATAAGAAGATTTAAAGAATTTTTTTAAAAAATAAAAGCTTAGAAAAGTCCAATCGAAAAAATTTACAAAGTAAAAAACTTTGCATTTTGCAAATAGGAAAAAAACATAAAATCGATTGGAATTTTGAAAAACTGATTTTATAAAATTTTAATGGGAATATTTAAATAATTTTGAAGTTCAAAACTTTGAAAACTTCTGCTGAAAATTATATAGAAAAAAAAAAGCTTCTATTTTGGAATCAAGAAAAATTTTAAAAAATACATTAAAACTTACATAAAATGAGTTAAATACAACATATTATCTAAAATATTAATTTATAAGATGGTAAAGATAAAAATTCAAAGTTTGAAACAAGTCTTTACTAAAAAAATTCACTAGCAAAATACTCTTGATACTATGAGAAATTTAAAAGTAATTAGTAGAATTAAAAACTTGACACCTTATGGTATAAAATGCCAATATATAACTTTTCTTGAATATTTTTGATTTCTTAGAAAGCATATTGGCTTAAATACTACACAGTTGTCAATAAAAATATATGACAGTCAACTTTCCAAGTTTTATGAAAAAATCTCAAAAAGTGCATAAATGATTTTCAAATTTGGTCCTGAAATTATCTATAGAAATGATTTTCAAATTTGATAAGAGAATATTTAAAAACTATTTTTTTCTCTTGAATATTCGTCCTTTATATCGGAGATTAACCCACGAAATGGCAATTTTCTATCATGTGCCAATACAACCATTTAGGGATAACTACAGTAGTCTTGAAAGTGTAAAGTCCACTTGATAAAAGTTGACCTCTATCGGGGGCAACAATTGTGTTCCTTGTCTCAGATAATTGAGACACTGGAAAAAAAGCCCAAATGAAATTAGGTGTTTACATCCTAGAACCAAGTCCGATATAGTCACCGAGAAGCTTTTCTGCCAAAGGTGTTTATTCAGGATAGGTTCACCCCTTAATGATCATTTTTAAGTCCTTTAGGCTAACTGGGATACTTCTATATCAAAGGTAAACCTTGGGGACATTTTAGTAATTTATGTTAGAATTAAGTCTTATGTGATTATCAAGATATTTCTAAGTCGAAGGTGCATAGTAAGAATAGGTTTGTTCATGTATGATATCAAGGCTTTTAGGTTACCAGGATACTTTCATCTTGATGGTAAACCTTAAGGACATTTTAGTAATTTAACTTAGATCCTAGTCCTTTAGAGTTATCGAGGTACCTTTGTATCAAAGATACTTTAGGGGACATTTTGGTCTTATATATCATGTTTAAGTCCCTTAAGTCTAGTTTTGTATGTAGGGTTGAAACCGGGTTTTTAGATAAATTTTCATTATTTTTCATCAAATCAAAAATTTTAAAATTAAAGTAATGTCTCTAAGTTGAAGGAGTACGTTGAATTTCTCCCAACATATGGAATGGGTTTTGTGGATTATTTTAATAATGAGATATCCTTTTATAAGAGAAAATCAAAACTTTTTATGAATTTCATAAAAAAATATTTTGTACTCTTTTAGCTCCCTAATAGGGTATGAAAGATGTTTTGATTTTTAAAACCATTCATATTTCTCCAGTTATCTAGTAGGGTTTGAAAAAGATAACTATAAAACCTTTCATGTTCTTTTTGTTTTTTAATGGGCCATATACAAGATTTTGATTTTCAAAAATATTGAAAACCTAATTTCTATTTTTCATGTAGACTAATAAATTGATTTCATTCAATATTATTTTGGGAATTGTAATTCGATACTACATATTGAAACTATATTAAAAATCAAAATTTAAGTTAATATATGGTCAATAAGGTGCCGATATTAGGCTTCATGAGAGAGGTCAACCTGACTCATGAATTTAACTGACTCCTAGTGATTTTTGGTATTTATGTAGACCTTAGAGTTTGTTTTAAGGGTCTTGTAACCCTTGAAATATGAACTTTAATAGGTGATCAATCTCACCTAGCCCAAATAGGTTGGTGGCAACTTCAAATAAATGTTTATTTTGTAATGACTATTTAGGGTTAAGTCGAATAAGCAATTCATTTCGACAATCTCATCCCTAGAACTGAGAAAATATTAATGATGATATGGCCCCTAGAAATAAAATAAATATATAAAATACTGACGTATTAATGAATACATAAACGAAGGCCTTTTAAGTCGGGCTAGTCAGGATTTATATCAGAGCCATGTTGTGACAGCTTGACGATCCATTAGGGACAAGTTAGAGAGTCAGGCCTAAACTAATCATGTGTTAACTAAATTTTGATTAATTCGGTCTCAAACGATATTTAACTATAATTCTTGGTATTTTCAAAACAAAGTCTTTTGTATTTTTATTTATGTGGAAATCTTGGTATATATTTTTCATATTTTTCATTAACCTTTTTGCTTCTTGTGCAACATTATTTTTATGGGGAATTTAGGATAGGTTTTTTATTACTTTTGAAAAAGTCAAGTCATAAAAGGTTTGTTTGTGCCCTCGCACACATTGTGCACATGCATACTATTTGATTCTCCTCATACTATTAGCCTTCTTATGTGTTAGCCTCTGTCTGGGCCAGTGAAAAACCTATCAGGTATAAATTCCTATGCCTGCCTGAGGTGTTAGCCTCATTACAAGCACCAAATATCCTCTCACTCGAATTAAACCTTTTTTGACATAAACTAGTGATGGTAAGGATTAGGGTACCTCATCAGTTCTTTTCAGAGTCGAAGAGTAATTCAAGAAGATATTTTAAGGTCCAACGTAAACCTCATGCCATACTAACTACCCTATTAGAGCCATAGCCGATTTTAAAGGTTAGTAAATTAGGAACTAATGGAGGAACACTTTTCATCCTTTTCCCTTTTATTTTATGTTCTAAGCTTAAAAATCAGGTGATGATGAGTTGGCATTGTAGCTTATGGTAATTTTTTACTTCACCTTAGAAGTTGTTGTTATTTTTATTCAAGATATTGAATGACGATATCATAATATGATTTTTTTTTTTACTCTTCATGGCATCCTAAGGCCTTGCCTACATGGTCTAGACGTGTGGATCAAGTGATGATATACAAACATCATCACTAGAAATAAGGCCATCCCGTTTACCCCAAGGGGGCACCATAATGCCCTGATAAATTTATCTGGGGTAACCTTTATTTTTCTCATATTAATTCTTTTATTATTTATACTAATCCATTTCTCATCCTTTTTTTTATCTTTTCGTTATTTGCTCATTTACTTTGTTTTTTATATTATAATAATTTCATCCATAGATTCGTATATATGTATTCATACATGCATTCATTACATGCATTGCATAAGTGTAAGGGGGCAAAATAAAGGTTTTTTTTATAAAAAATTTATAAGTTCTCCAAAAGGATTTTTTCTTTTAAAGCAGAATTGTTGAAAAAATTGAACATCATAAATCATGAGAGATGAATGTTTATTATGCCTAGAAAGGATAGAGGCAAGCAACTGTGAAACATAAGAAAGAACCATAAAACAACAAGATAAGATGCAAGCATAAATCTTTGAATCGATGGAAATTATGACTACTAGAGGGAAAAAGTGAATCAAGGGAATCACTCTAATACTGTTGTTGACTCTTGTGAAGCAGAAAGACAATCACCACAAGGTGCTTAATCTATGGGAACTAGTCTTGTAATGCATATTTTTGCTAACCGTAAAGCTTATGACAGGGTAATAGGTGCAGCACCAAATCCTAATTTGGATGATTTAACAGTTATAGACCTTAATGGACTTCTAGAATAAGAAAGTCAAGGGCTTAAGACCGAAAAAGGATTTGAGCTTGAAAGCGATGAAGGAAAATACCATTTCCTCAAAAAGAGACTCAAAGCAATAGAAGTCGTTAGGGATATCAATAGTGTGAATGAAGACAAGTTCAGGTTGGTACTAGATATAGTCCTCCCTCTTAAGTTCAAAATGCCAAGTTTCAAAAAGTTCAATGGCACCATATCTTCACAGGCTCATATCAAAATGCTTAGAAAAAAATGACTAGGCATATGCATAATGATAAGCTTCTTATTTATGCTTCCGAGAAAGCTTGTCAAGATCAACGTAAGATGGTACAATAACTTGAATAAGAGTCAAGTATAGTCTTGAATGGACTTGGCTAATGCTTTTCTTCAACAATATAAGCCTATGTCAAATTTGGCACCATATCGATTATTTCTCTAGAATATAGGGAAGAAATCAATAAAAACTTTCATATTGTACGCTCAAAGATGGAAGGATATAGTAGCTAAAGTACAACCACTTTGCTGGAAAAAGATATAGCATCCTTATTTCTGAATACACTTCCAAATTCATTCTTTGATAAACTCATAAGAGGTGCCATAAAGGATTTCACTGATATAGTGATTGCTAGGGACATGTTAAGAATGATATAAAAAGGGGGAAAGATATAAGTTTATAGTATGGCAGTGGCAGAAAAGAGAAAAGCAAGTGAAAAAAAGAAGAAAATTCAATCTATCTTCTAGATGAACATGCCATTTACAGATCCTAATCAATATCTATGTTACCATTATAAGCTTTATTATCCTAGCATGAATAGTGTATCTAGTGCATTCGAAGGTTCTTACTAACCAATGTTTAAAGTTACACCAACTTTCACATCTGTGCAAAAGTCAAATGCTTAGGGGAATGGTCAAAGTAGATGCAAAAAGTGAAACTAAAATTGGATTAAGCATATCCCCATCTTTTATGCGGAGCTTTTACCTAAGCTCATCAAGAATCACCACATAACACTATTTTAAAATGAGCCTTTAAAGCTCATGTATCTGGACTAATATAACATCAACGAATGTTATAATTATAATTCTAGTAATTCAGGCCCTACTCTCAAGTACAAAGTCTAAGACCTCATTAAAACTGGGAAGTTGAGCTTTGAAAAGGGGAAAACCATATATCACTAAAGGAAGCATTGCAAATAGTTGGTTTGTAAGAAAAGAACCCATTCCATAGTAAGTTGTGCAACCCTTATTTTGAAAAGCCCTTGTCTTTGAATTAGCATTAAATGTTTTAATAATATATTTCAACAACATGATCGATGATGAAAAAAAGTTTGTGCTTTTACATGTACTTTCCTAAAAATAAAACCAAGATCATTAGAAAGACTAATACTATAGGGACATAACTTTAAAATTCCTAAATCATGATTTCATAGGTCAGAAGTGATAGAATGAAGTTCCCAAAAATTTATGAGTTTTTTTGAAAAAAAAATAAACAAAACAATCTTTTAGGTAACTAATTATGGCAATTAGATGTGTGCTAAGATTGTAACCAAAATCTTATTCCTTTTTCAGTAACCAAAACACGGATTTTGTCATTGTCTCCAAGAAGTTATTTATGACTTATATCCTAGGGCAAGGTGACCAAACAAAATTGCCCTATTCTCTAAATAAAACCTTTTTGAGCTATACTCCTTTCCAACCATATTTACCCATCATTGCAAATTCTAAGGAATTAAGCACAAAATTCTCCTTGCAAACATGGATCCTTACATTATTTAGTTTCCTATTAGTGATATAATGAAAAACAAAACATGCTTGTAAATTAAAGTGAAGTAAGGGAATTAATGGTATCACCTATAGGAATTACCAAAATCTTGCAAGGAAAAAAATTATTTTAAAGAAATTTAGGGACACCTAAAAGTCCTTAAGTAACTTAGGTTATCAAGTCTAAATTGGAGAAACTAATTTTGAAAATTAAATCCATCCTTTTTCCAGCTTAACCTTCTAATTTTGAACCCTTCACAACCAATCCTAGTACTGGATGAAGTATTAATGATCAAGAAACTTAATGGAACATCGAGCTTGTTTGATTTTCAAAGAAATTCATGTTTCATATGGCCTGATTTGTTCATGACTAAGAAAGTAGGCATGTATCATATCCATTTTAAAATTCTTAGGCTAACCAAAATTTTTTTGGGTTTTCAACACATTTTAAGAAAGACAGACTGTCATTCAAGAAAATTGTCAACAAAGATCATTAGTTTTCAAAGAGATTTGAACATCACATGCTTTTAGCCCTAAGGTTTAAATAAATTCATTTTTCAATAAGATATTTATTTGGGAAAAATTTGAAAAAGTGCCATGTAAAAAAAAGCTTTCTTTTGATTAAAGGGCACTAAATCAAGAAAAAGACCTAATCCATGGACAAGAAAATCATTAAAATTTGACATTGAGAATTTGAAACTTGCTAGGGTAAATGGTGATAAAATATTGAAAAAAGAGCAATTTTCCCTTGAGTATAAGGGAATTAAAATTAGATTAGAGACATAGCCAAATAGAATTTCAATTTCGTCATCATTCATAGCATTTGCTTTATTCGATACTTGATATTTGCATAATTTCATGATCACCTTTACCACTTAGGTGATATTGGCATTTGCATCATTACTTTACCATGTATCTGTTTACTGATATTTGCTTTTACATTATTTCATGAGCATTTGCATCATTCTTACTAATGGCATTTTATGATCAATGCCATCATTTTATAATCATTATATTTACGTCAATCATAAAAAAATTACATATTTTTAAAGTCTTCGATGTTTAAATTTGAAGCATTTTAAAAGTTTTTGTCTTTAATGCTGAAATCTGAAATGTGTTTAAAAGCAAATCTTTAGTGGTGAAATCCAAAGTATTTAAAAATTTTGGAAAATAAGCCTTCAATGGTGATATTCAAAGCATTCATAAGTTTTTTATTGTAATATTCAAAGCATTCATATGTCTTCAATGGTGATATTTGAAGTATCCACAAGCTTTCGATGGTGACATTTGAAGCATCCATAAGTCTTTGATGGTTGTAGACACCATATTTTGTTTAGGCCAACTTTCAGCATCTCGAGACTTAATTGAAAGATAATAGAATCAAAAAATAAAAAATGAATTGGGGGAGATTGCCGGCTGCCATGTTGCCAGGCACTATTAGGCAACACAATGCCAAGCGAAATTTTTTTTAGGAAGATGTAAAATGCCTATGGGCTATATTAAAGAAAAATGTAAAATGAGGCGTCAAAGGCCACTTTTTATGGTGTTGCCAAGTCGTTAGAATGAGTACATGGATCAATTTCCCTCTGTTTGTAACCAAGATGAGGTAGCTTTGGAAGCCACAAGTGCGTGAAATTTATATTGTTGCATAACTATTGACATGAGGCCTTTACGTTGCCAAAAATTTGAATTTTCACACGTAGTATTAATACAAAAGGGTTTGGTATTGATACCTAAGGTGAGGTATCGATACCTAGCATGTTTGTATCGATACGGACTTTAGAAGTAGCCAAAGTTATGATTTTTGGCAAAATGTATTGATACACGAGGATGAGTATCGATACAAATTCATGGAATGTCAATACAAGTCTCGAGACTGAAAACAATTTTTTGCTCTTAGTATCGATACACACCTTGTTGTATCTATACTTATGGGTAAAAATTGCCTTGTGTATCGATACAACATGTTTTGTATTGATACACTAAGGCATTTTTGCCCAGATTGAGCCATTTTTCAACCTTCAAAAAATTGATTCAAACATGTTTTTGCAACAAAAACCATTATAATTCATTCCAAACCTCGACTTTAGGATGTTACAGCCTTTTTGCCCTACTATTTTGCATATCTTCGACTATAGGATGTTGTAGCCTTTCTGCCCCATTACTCTACATGGCAAAACTAATAAGAAGAAGGCCAGTGAGCATAATAGCTGGAGATGTCCCCTAGTGCATAAATGAAGGATAAAAAATGCCCTTGCCTTCTCTCCCAAAAGCATTAGCTAAACCTTATGTTTAAAAGAGGCAAAGTTGGCTCAGTAGAGGAATTTCCAACCATCTCAAAAAAAGCTCTTACTGTTCCTAAGAATCCTTCAGTAATCTCTAGCCCTAAAAACTCTCCCAAAGCACTATTCCATTACCTTTCACTCTTAACCTTATTCTATTCCTGTAGTTCCCCTAAACCACCACCAGAAAACCTTCAAAAACTCAACCTTTCACAAACTTTCACCCTAAAAAAACCTTACCACCAACCATATTACTAGAAAGCTTCTTTCTTTCATCCTTTTCTTGTTAAATAATAGCAAAAAGAGGGAAGGAACTGAGGTTAAAGTTATTGATTTAGGAAGGAAAAAAAGTTCAAGCTTTTTGGTTTATTTTCTACCTTGTTCCATACATTTTCTACTTTATCATCTACATCATTTTTGTAAGCCATTTATGTGGCCACAACTATCCTAGGACTCTCATGTATTATTGTTGCCTTGGTTGTGGTAGCATCATCAAAAATGATATTTTGACAACTCCAGCATGCTTTTCTTCACTTAAGTATGTTCATGTCACTTCTATGCATCTTATTTGTCATCTTCTTGCATTTTTGTTACCTCTTCCATGTCAAAATGTTATCTTTATGTGTTTGCATGTGTAATACTTGTTTATTTTCGTATATGTTGTATTTTATTTATGTTTCGTTTGTCAAAATGCATGCTTGTTTGTTATAAAAAATTTGATTTTTTTTAAAAAAACCCCAAGTTAAGTCTATGCTACTTTTAATAATGGAGACTAGCATAGATTTAATGTTTTGATTAAATTGGTCCTCCAATCTTGGGGAGAAATTAAACCCTATGGGTCTGGATTCGTGGAAATAAATTGTTGTTTTCTTTTGTTAAAGTATTAAGCCTTGATCTTAAGTCTAATCTTCCCTTTAGTGACTGGTCAATTGGTTGTTTCATCATCTCAAACTACTCCAAGATTGTGGAATGAACTTGTGATGCCTATGTTATTTTCTATCATAAATGTTCGGATATCCCAAACCTAAGCTTATCTCTGAAAAAACTTTAAAATATCAAATAGCCCCATGTTTTGCTCTGGCAGTATTGTAATCTAAGTTTGGAAAATCATATTTGAACCACAGAATATTTTCCTTGATTTTTATGATTTTTTTCCCTTAAATGCATTAAAGTAACTTTCCAAAGATGTCTTGTTCACCCTCAGATCATTCCTGATGAGGGATTTATAATTTTTCAAACCTTTGCTATCCAGAACCTTTAAAACTAAGGTATGATATTTTGTTTGGGCCATTTTGGGCTCAGATGATCTTTTAAAATTTTTAAATATTTTTCCTAAAAAGTTTACAAGATTCCCTTTCTGGAAAGGTATTATTCATGATTTAATGATTCTGGATGAGCCTGAAATGATTTTTCAAAGTTTAATGTGTCTTTTTTGCTGCATATTCTACCAGCGTCAAGACAGACCTAATTTCAAAAATTAATTCCATCGAGAAGGTGACTTTTTAGGATTTTTGGAATACCTTTAATATTGAGTCATCTTTCCAACAATACCTCATTCACCACCTAAAGCCTTTGGCTGAAACTAAAATAAATTCGGGAAGTGAGATGACATGATGCTATCCTCTGTTTTTAACCTAATTTCAGAATCTCCTTTATAGAGACATTCGAATGTCTCAAAATACATCCGATTAGTTCCTTTACAATATACGCCCTTCAGACTCAGATCAAGGCTTAAGACAAAAATATATTTTATATAAATCTACAGTTTTTTACTTTTAAAATCTTTTTTCTAAAAAAAGGAAAACCTTTCTTTGGAAACAAGAAATATTTTTGTTTTTAGGGATACTCTAACCCTGCTACCCCAAGAGGATACTACAGCCCCGCTTTTACCTTAAATAATGCAAAAATTTTCTCTCTTTTAGATGACCTAGATTGTTTTGATTAAAATTTTTTTATCCCATAAATTACCATCAAATCCAAACCCATCTCTAGATTATTATCCTAGATATTCTTTAATAATTGAAGATAATTATGAGATACATTCTAATCACCCCCCTTTTGTGATTGTTTGTTTATGATATTATTATATTCTTTGTCGTCTTACTAACACATTTTTTTTGTAGTGATTATCATGCATTCATATTTAAAATACGTTTTCAAAAAAATTTTATAAGGCAATGTTCCATGTCAATTCTCTCTAGTGCCTAATACAAAATATCTAAGTTTCAAAATTTAATCTGGAAACTATCTTTATAAAACTCCTTATGCTTCTCATACCTCCATGATGCATAGATGATATAAATCTTCTTACAAAAATTGGATTTACATTTTCCACCAAAACTTTCTACATATAAAGAGGGATTATATATAAATAATGACCAAATGGAACCGATTAAACCGAAACTGAAGCAAGACATAATTATTATGTATGATTTCAGATGTCATAGAAGTGTTAATCCTTCCTCACACGTAATCAACTCCCAAATGCAACCAACAAATTTTTGGACTTTGTAGACCTTGAAATCGATATTTCAAGTTTTCTAACTCAGAATATTGTTTTTAATAGGCATCTGATCTTGCCTAGCCTGAAATGATCGCTAGCGACTCCAAGATTTAAGACTAGTTGGATGAGCATTTTGCTTGACAGTCTCTCCCTTTCATATTATTATGCCTAATCTAAATCTCGATCATGGGATAACTCAAAGGCTCGACCATCACCAATATCATAATATTTTAAGTCGAGTGCGCTAAGCCTTGCGGATCGTTCAAGGTTTTAAATGCGGGCATGTGGCGATAGCTTGGCGACTCTGCTGAGGAACAGTTGAGAGTTAGGCCTATGACTATTTATGCCTCGCACGATCTTTGACTTTTCAGCTTTCATTATTACTTAGTTATAATTCACTTTTATTTTTATATTCTAACCTTTTACTTTTCATGGCTTTGTTTTGTGATTGTTAGGGACTACTCTATTCCAAAATAAATGTTGATTTAAATAACCATGATAACATGGGGTAAAACAAAAAGGTTTGATTGGTTCCTCGACAGACACCATGCACTTGAATTTGCACTAGATTCCCACCAAACACCATGGTGTGGTTGGTACCCTAATTATTAGAAGGAAGTGAGCCATCCATCTTCGTGCGTAACCTTTTATATAGGCATGGCAAGACCTTTCAAGATGTAAATTAATTATGTCTCTTGTGAGTACCCCTTTGCATTTGCATAAAGAAATACATCCATTAGATGAAACCTATTCCACCAAACCTGCGATGGGCCTAGGATCGGGGTGCCTTGGCTATTCTTATCGAATGAAAGAGCGATTCAGATACCAAATTAAGCATTAACTTAAACCATATAGTGAACCCTACGAGCTAAACCATGTTAAACCAAACCAAATCACTACTAGACTAACTCAAAGACTACGATCACTCAGGGAAATGCTTTTTACCTTTGCTCCTATATACCAAGGTTACATGGGCAATGATGGGTGAATATTGTCACCCGCGTTTGTCATTTTTATTTTCATGATTATTTTTTTAGATTATGCCATTATATTCGATGGCAAACCTTCTTTAATAAGTGGTATGATAAGCAAATGCCATTATCTACTATGCCATCTTAAAATAGTTATATCTGACAAAAATAAGTTGTCATGATGTCCAAACAATGGCTTAGCATGTACTTGCCATAGATGATGGTGAATAGATGTCATCGCTTAAATGGTCAGTCTGGTCCCTACAAGGTATCATATTCCCTTGATAACAAGTAATTTTTAATGCAGATATGCTGTTATGTTGTTCGTTCAATTTCTCAATATTCACAACCATCTTGCCTACCCCTAGGCATCGTACTGCCTATTCTCGGGATAAATTGTGTTATACTTTCATTGCTATTCTTTCATTCTTTTATCCTTGTACCTATTATTTTGTATGATTATTAATTCATTTCCTTTCTTTTTTTTTCACACATGCATCATTTCATCATAATTATTGTCATCATAGGATAATTGGCCAAGTGTTCAGTGTTCATCAAGGGGTGTCTGTCATGGAGCAATAGTCCACTTTAGATCCAAAGCCTTTTAAAGAAGTTCGAGCATGGTTAGAGCGCTGTCAATGTAAAGATAGGGACATCCTAAAATCATGTATATTTTAATAATGCATGAAAAGTGAAGATAGGGTATCGTCCGAAATATTGGCAAGATCTAAAGTATGTATGGACCAGTTGGGACAATACCAAGAAGAAATTATTCATGAAGAAGTATAGAGACATTGCTTTTTTACTCTAAGTCTATTTGGATGTCAGCTTATTACTCTTTTGCTTAATTTTAGAACCTAGCATATCGATGTTTCTTTTTCAATCATGAAGATATGGTCCCCATGTTGACGAATACACTAAGCTACTCAACATTGAGAAAGCCAAGGCTGATAGCATATGCTGCAAGTTTTTAAACCCTTTAACTTTCAAAAAAGATTAGTCTAGATTCTTGAAGCACCAAAAACTTGGGTTGAGAGCTATAACAAGATGAAGGGGAACTATAAGTTGTCTTATGGGATAGTTTGAAGGAAGTAATGGCGCATACTATTGACTTACAAAAGATTCAAGATATCTATGCTCTAGCGATATATGGTTTGGTCATATTTTTTGAAACATTAGGCTATGTTAGAGCTACA
The DNA here is from genome assembly GCA_038381835.1 of Adansonia madagascariensis. NCBI lineage: Eukaryota > Viridiplantae > Streptophyta > Magnoliopsida > Malvales > Malvaceae > Adansonia > Adansonia madagascariensis. The sequence continues at coordinate 89,656 of JBBYHL010116273.1, read as the reverse complement.
GTAGCAAATCTCTTTTTTTTGGTTGTGTTGCAACATCAATCCTGCACCGACTATCATTATTAAAACCATCTGAACTCTTAGCTTTTGCAAGAAAATAAGTACGGGTTGCTTCATTGGATGTGCACCACACTTTCATATTTGGCTTGTTAGTCACTTTTGTCCCAAAGAAAGCAAGATGTCATGCAACTTTTTACCTAACTTGAGCCCTATCTCCATGGTCCTCAAGAAAGAATGGCTTGAGGATAACTCTAAAGAGCAATGGGTCTAGTAACTCCAAAACTTCAATGGAAAAGAAGTGACATGGAAAACCTTTTGGTTCTTACCATAAACAATCATATATTAGTGCAGAGATTATAGTTGTGTGCCACTCATGGGATTATTAGGAAGCAGTAGCTATACAACTATTTTGGCCCTCTGGTAATTTTAGTGTTGACAATTCATCTTTTTTGTCCAAGACTTAGAGTTATGAGATTTTGGCTATAGTGAGCCTGATTACAAGTCAAAAGTTTAGCTAGCCTTTCGTGCATGGAAAAAAACTTATTCTATAAAGAGGTATTAGAGAGGAAGTAGTACCCAAAATATGATGAGTAGAAGACTCATCGTATCAATGACTCCTTACCTTTCTCTACCATTGGAGCATCACAAGCTGCGATTGAAGGATTTCCTTCTAAGATGGAACTACTTAGATGAGAGTTCAAACAAGAAAGGGCAACCTTCACTAAGCAAATTACTCACTTAAAGGAATAAAAAAGTCAATTAGAAATGGACCTCTACCTCTGATATGGTGAGGCAAACCAGACTATCAAAGTAGGAAATCGTCTGAAGGAAAATCTTAAGAGTTTGAGGAAAGATTATGTGGCACTCAAT
>JBBYHL010116273.1:70598-88689 GCA_038381835.1 Adansonia madagascariensis | reverse complement strand
AAAAAACTACATCGACATAAAGAAGTGGTTAAGGTCAATAGGGAGAAACTCATTAAAATTTGTGCCCTTGTATCAAACTATTAGAGGAAGAATATGGATGATTAAAAGCTCAAGTTCATGATTTAAGGGTAAACTGTGTCAAGAATGCAACTTTGACACTCAGAATCCAAGATCTAGAGCATTTTCTACAAGCTCACCAAGACCAAATCAATGAACTAGTAAGAACCTTCGAGTAGGGAGAGCAGGAATGACTATAGATGAGTAATCAGGCATGCCAAACCCATCAAAACCACTATCACCATCTCACTGAGCAGATTTAGGGGACCCAGTTAGAAACTGAACACACGATGGATGTGGCACTATCCTTGACATGCAATATTCTGCCTATCAGAGCCCATGAAAAAGAATTGTTATATTTGTTGGAGCATGTAATCAGGTAATGTAATTATGTTAGGCATTTTCAAATCTAATCATGTCTAATCGGGATATTCTTTTGTTTTAATAAAAGATGCTGTTGGTGGGGCTGCCCTTTAATCCAATTATCCCTTTTTGCATTTGCATGATTAACCCAATTCTTTTGTTGTTTTATTCATTCACATTACGATTTTTCATTTATATTCATGATCACATACTTACTTTCATCGCATTTAATATGCTTATAGCATAAAAGTCTAATCTGATAATAATTTAAAGTAAGGGTGCTTTAAAACCGAAACCTATAGTTTATCATTGGTATAACACTCACAATCATCAAAAAGTGATGGAAAACAGTCACCAAGCCTACATTGAGAGACTTGAACTCATGTATAGAGAATCTCAAGAGCAATCACTCTATAGGAATGAAGAACCCCAAGCTCAAATTGCTGAATTAACTTAGTTATTATCCGAGGCATTGAAAAAAAAGGCAAACAGGCACAGTTGATGTTGGAAAAGAACCAGCCAATTTTAAAAGCAATTTGAATAGTGATACTGGAGCAACCAATGCTCAAGAAGGGGTATTGCATGGACAATATCCTCTGATAGCAAATATCCTATTAACTCAGCCATTAATTTGCATCAACCCTGGAAAAACATCTTATCTTGTCTATAGATTTCAAGGTGCGGGCTCTTCACCGGCAAGGCCTATAGTCCCAGACGTCGATAAGCAAATGAAATAAGGAAAAGCAAATAAGTCATCAAAAAATGATAAAGACTTGGAAAAATATCAGTCACTAGAGAAGCACCTTCGAGCTATTGAAGGAAGTGACAAATTAAGGATCGTGAATGCGAAATCATTAGGGCTAATTCTAAGTTTTGTTATCTTGCCTAAGTTCAAAGTGTGGGATTTTAAAAAGTACATTAGGATTACCGACTCTATTGCCCACCTTTTTATGTATTATTGTAAAATGGCTGGGTATGAAGAGAACAAAAAACTACTAATTCATTACTTTTAGGCAATCTGACTAGGGTAGCTATCTGATGCTATATAGGGTTGGATCTTATAAGAATTTAGACATAGGCAGATTTGGCTTGTGCTTTCCTTGAGCAATATAAACATGTGTCCAATTAGGCTCTAGATTGCCTCTCCTTATGAATGTGGAAAAGAAAACCTTTAAGAGCTTTAGGCAATATGCTCAAAGAAGAGAGGAGGCAGCTAAAGTTCATCCCTTTTTGACTAAAAAGAAAATGACGGTCATGTTCATCAGCATAATGCAAGCTATTTAATATGAAAGGCTAATAGGAAATGCCTTAAAAAATTTTACCGATATGGTTATATTGAGTGTAATGATTGATAACGTTATCTAAAGGGTAGGTTATCCATTAGAGAATCATTTAGTTCAGTCAAGAAGTTAATAAATAAGGGTAAAGAGAAAGAGGTGAATGCTGTTAGTGAAAATCATGCCAGGTTTAATCAAAATTTGCATCTGACGTAGGCTATGTATCTCCCAAACGTGTTGAATCTGGGTTTTAACCTTTACTCATGAGCACCACAACCAGTTTATTTTGCTGTGTTTGCTCTAATAATGAGTTTTATACTGAACCACATTCAAAGTATGACCTAAAGCACATAACCTCGCAACATGAACAATGTAAGAGCTTTAAATAATTAACAAGTACCCTAAGAGGGAACACTATAAGCCACTCCCTTACTCCTACAAAAAGATTTACTCTCGACAATTGGGAGGTCAACTAGTAGCCTCATTATTCATAAACCCAAGATCACCACTATACCCCAGGTGGTACAATGAAAATGCAGACTGTGAGTACCACACTGGAGCACAAAGTCATTCTATTGAGAATTGCACCTCATTTAAAAGAAAGGTGCAATATCTACTAGAAAAAAGAGTGATCAAGGTCAAACAAGGGCTTGGATCAAATATTGGAGCCAATCCACTCTTTAACCATGCAGAACCAATAGTGAATGCAGTAATTGAGGGGAAAAGTTATTGGTTTAAAAAAAGCATTAGAGAAGTCAAAACACCAATGAGTAAGGTCTGGCAAGCTTTTTTAAGAGCCAAAATAGTCTTAGACATCAAAGATCAAAGCAAAAAATTCGTTGGGCTATGTTATTGCCACTATAGTTAAGGGCACGGTTTGCAACACTACCAATCATTCTTAGAAATGGTCCAAGGGATGATGGACTGGTTCGAGAGTGAGTTCTATAAGGAGTGAGATGAACATATCAGTCTGTCTATTAATGCCATAGATGAAAAAAGGCCTACTGATGACCAGATCTCAAGTTATCTATCTCTTATAAGCATGGAAAAGAGAGCTAATAAAAGTGTTAAGCAATATACTTTGAGATGAATGGAAGAAACTACCTAATTCATCCTTTATTGATAGAAAAGAGATGATTGTTAAATTCATCTGCATATTGCAAGCCTTTTATTATGAGAAGATAGCGAAAAACTTCCCCAAGAGCTTCATAAATGTAGTCTTACTCTGTGGAATGATCGAGGATGCTATGAAAAATGAATCGAGCAAGAGAAATATCTACAAATGCAAAAGGAAAGAAAAATAGAAGCTAGTCAACAACCAAAATCTGGCACTAAAGCCAATTTATCTTAAACTCCTACTCAGTTAGATGTAAGTAGAATGATTATTAAAAATAACTACGAGATTGTAGAAAACATAAAAAAGGTCAGAGCACCAATGACTTTGAATTGGTAAATCCTAGTGCAAGCCAAATTGGTTAAAGTAAAAAAGATAGAGGAAAGAATTAATGACTCCTATGATTTCCATACTATTTACGGTCACACTCTTTAAACATGCAAAGAGTTTTGCTCTGTGGTTTAAAGGATAATGAACGAAGGAAGCATCAAATTCTAAGATAAAAAGCGAACCTCGCATACCAAGTCTGTAATTACAATACCACCTATCAACACTATTGAAAAAGAAAGAAGCAATCTCTTTTATGAGGTTGCAAGGCCATTGATCTTGTATGATAACCAATTAAGAGTCAAAGCTATACTTGTTCAGCCTATGCTAAAAATGATCATTCAACTTCCATCTTCTTTCCCTTATAAAGATGATAAAGCGATTCTTTTAAAATATGAAAGCAAAACCTTAATCATTAAAGAATCTAGTCAGCAAGCAGCAAACATTAACCTTTCAAGGGTAAGTCATCTAACTTAGAGTGGCAGATGTTATGCCTCAGTAACATTAAAAGGTGAAACTCAACAAGCACTAAAGTCTATAATCAAAAACTGAAAGTTGATGATTATCAAAGAGCCAATAAGTGAGAAAGAAGCTAAGGAATTCCTTAAGTTCATCAAGTACAATGAATACAGCATCGTTGATTAGTTGAACAAGTAACCCAGCAAGATATTTGTGTTGTCATTGCTATTGAATTCTGAAGCTCACAGGAATGCCCTCTTTAAGGTTTTGTATGAGGCATATGTCCTTTCCAATATCTCTTTGGGTCAGTTGGATTGCCTAGTGAGCAATATCATTGTTGACAATTATATATCTTTCAGCGATGATGAAATCCGATATGGAGGAAGAGAAAACTACAAAGCCCTTCACATCACTATATATTATAAAGGCACCACGTTCCCCAAGATGCTCATTGATAATGGGTTGTCTAAATCTAATGCCTGTGTCATGCTTGAACAAGCTCCCCATTGACACATCTCATATCCAAAATAGTCTCACGGTGATATGCGTATTCAATGGAACTTGCAAAATTATTATAAGAAACATCACCATTTCCCTTTAAATTGGCCGATGCATTTATGAAGTAGACTTTCATGTGATAGATATTACTCCATCATACAATTGCCTATTGGGAAGTCCTTGGATTCACTCTACAAAGGTAGTACCATCATCTTTGCTCTAAAAGTTAAAATTCATTATTGAAAACAAAGTTGTCAGTATTGGAGGAGAAGAAGATATCATTGTCGCTACTTCAACTACTACCCTATATGTCAAACCTGACAAAGATTTCCTAGAATTCTCTTTCCAATCTTTTATGTTTGTCAATGCCACCTATGTCAAGGAAAGGTTACCAATGGTTAAGCCTCACCTATTGAAAAACACTCATATGGGTCTAAGATTAACTATCGGTAATGGTTCCAATCTAGAAAAGGACTTGAGAAACACCTCCTTTTGTATAGGCATCTTTTATTAAGTATTATAAATGAAAATGGTTAAGCATATGCATTTCATCCTTTGTGTTCATAGTTCTTGTTAACTTTTAGACCTTTCTCCACTTATTTTTCCACCTATATTGTTTTTTTTCCATATTTTTAGGTACCCCGAATAAAGTGACATGATATTCATGCTGAAACTTTGAAAATCAATTTTGATAACCAATCTGCACCGATAAGGTCAAGTCTGAAGAGAATTCTAAAAAAAACCCTATACCTCTAGCCCTACTGAGACTAACTAAATAAGAAGAAAAATAGATATTACCTCATTAAGAACCCACTAAAACCATAAACTTTAAAATAGAAGAAGACCAAAAAAAGTCAAAATTAAAACCTCAATAAAACTATCAACTCAAGCTAAACTAATAAATCTCTTCCAATAATATAAGGATGTGTTCGCCTGGTCTTACTAGAACATGCTGGATTAGACATCAATATTATGGTCTATAAACTTCCCCTCAAACTCGAGTGAAAACCTATATAACAAAAACCTAGAAGGATAAAACCCGAGATACTTCTGAAGATCAAAGAAGAAGTGAAGAAACAATTTGGGGCAAGATTTTTTAAAGTAGACAAATATCCTAAATGGGTGGCCAATATAGTCCCAGTTCCTAAAAAAAATGGTAAAGCACGAATGTTTATAAACTATAGGGACCTAAATTGAGCCACAATAAAGATAATTTTTTTTACCTAAAATCAATACCCTAGTAGACAAAAACTGCTAAAAATGCACTATTTTCCTTCATGGATGGATTTTTGGGTTATAAACAAATCAAAATGGTAGCCAAAACTAGGAAAAGACCATATTTGCGACCATGTGAGGCACTTTCTACTATAAAGTGATACCTTTTAGGCTATAGAATGCTAGGTCAACCTACCAAAAGGCAATGGTAACATTGTTCCATGATCTCATGCATAGAGAAATCAAGGTCTACGTTGATGATATGATCGCCAAATCACCAAGGAAGAGTGAACTTGTGGCTAATTTATGAAAATTCTTTAAATGACATCGCAAATACCAGCTCAAGTTAAATCCCATAAAATACACCTTCAGTGTCATGTTTAGGAAACTATTAGGTTTTATTGTGAAGGAAAAAGAAATAGAAATTGATCCTAACAAGGTTAAGGCCATCCAAAACTTGCCACCACCTTAAACTTAAAAGAAACTAAAGAGCTTCTTGGAAAGGCTAAACTACGTAGCCTAATTCATATCTTAGTTAATTGATAATTGGGACCCGATCTTTTGACTACTTTAAAAATAAAATCTTAGAGAATGGAACAAAGCGTGCCAAGAAGCCTTATAAGCTTAAACACTACCTTTCAAATGCACCAGTACTTGCACCATTAATGCTTGGTCGATCTTTGATCCTGTATCTATCAGTTTTGGCCAAATCAATGGGTAGTGTATTAGGTCAACATGACGAATCAGTTAAGAAGGGATAGGCTATCTAGTACTTGAGCAAGAAGTTCATATAAAATGAAAATAATTATTTATTTGTAAAGAAGCTATGATGTGCTCTAATTTGGATGGCCCAAAGGTTAAGACAATACATGCTGTACCATACTACATGGCTAATCGCTAAACTTGATGCCATATTTATGCAAAGCTCTCACCTTGTCAGAGAGGTTAGCTAGGTGGTAAGTCCTACTTTTTGAGTATGACATTGTGTATGTGAACTAGAAAGCCATCAAGGGTAGTTCAATATTAGACTTTTTGGCAAATCGAGCAGCAAATGACTATCAGCCTTTACACTTTAAATTTTTTGATGAGGACTTGATGTGCATATTTGACACAGAAAACAATGCCTAATGCAATTCATCTTGGAAAATGTACTTCGATGGAGCTTCAAATGCGTTGGGGCATGGAATTAGGTAAATCTTATCTAGCTTGAAGGAAACCACTACCCTTTCACTGCAAGGTTAAACTTTAATTACACTGATAATATAGCTGAATATGAGGCTTGCATTGGGACTCCAAGCAGCCATTGCAAGGGGCATTCAAAAAATGTAGCTATTAAGAGATTCAACCCTTGTCATTTACTAACCAAAATATCATGGCAAACCATGATGCTAAGCTATCCATTATTTGAATATGATCTCAGAACTCAGGAAAGAGTTTGATGATATTAGCTTTCAATATCTACCTTGAGAAGAGAACCAAATTCCTAATGCCTTGGCCACTTTATCGTCTATGTTCAAAGTCAATCAAGAATCAGACATTGCTCATATTCAAATGAGTATCTATACAGCCTTAGCATATTGTTAAAATGTTGAGGTAGAAAGAGGCAGCTTGCCATGGTATCATGACATCCTTCAGTACATCAAGGATCAATAATACCGAAGATGCCACCAAAACTGACAAGAGAACCATCCAAAGAATACCTATGAGCCTTATTTTGGATGGCAAAATTTTGTACAAGAAATGTTGGGAACAAGCATTACTCTAGTGCATAGATGCCTCTGAAGCCAAAACAATTATCAAAGATACCCATGAATGAATTTGTGGTACGCATGCTAATAGACATCGAATAGCAAAACAAGTCATGCGATTAGGCTATTATGGGTTGACTCTTGAAAAAGATTGAATTGATTGTGCTCGAAAGTGCCACAAATGCCAAATCTACGTAGACAAAATCCATGTCCCATGGACACCTTCGCATGTTATGATAGTTCCATAACATTTTTCCATATGGGCATGGACATGATCAAACTAATTACCCCTAATGCTTCTAACGGACACTGCTTTATTTAGGTTGCTATTGATTATTTCACTAAGTGGGTAGAGAGCACTTCTTATGCTAATGTCACAAAATCTATTGTATATAAATTTGTGAAACAAAACATCATTTGTAGATATGGTCTTCCCAAGTAGATCATTTCTGATCATGCACGTAATCTAAAAAACAAAATGATATAAGAAGTCTACTCTCAGTCCAAGATTCAACATTAAAACTTTATCCCATGCCGTCTAAAAATGAATGAAGCAGTTGACACAGCCAATAAGAATATCAAAAAGATAGTAGAAATGATGGTTGAGACATATAAAGATTGGCATGAAAAGTTATCTTTTGCTTTACATGCTGACCGCACAGCAGTACAAACTTCCACAGGTGCTACCCCATTCATTTTGGTCAACGGCATGAAAGTTATCTTATCTATCGAGTTTAAAATCCCTTCACCCAAAGTTTTGATAGAATTGCAACTTGAAGAGGTCGAATGGGTTAAAAACCAATATAAGTAGCTCAAACTCATCAAAGAGAAAAGCATGAAAGCCATTTGTCATGCGTAGATATATCAAAAGTGCATGATAAGAGCCCATGTCAAAAAAATCCATCATTGTAAGTTCTGAGAAGATGACTTGGTACTCAAACAAATTCTCTTAATCCATAAAGATGCTAAAAGAAAATGGACAATAAATTAGGAAAGGTCGTACGTAGTGAAACACATTTTTTTTGGAGGAGTCGTAATTTTAACTGAGACAGACAGCAGCGACCTACCTAATCCTATGAACTCTTATTCTAGCAAAAAATACTATGCCTAAAAAGACTTTGGGCTAGAAACCTGAAAAGGCGTCCTATTTCCCCTTCTCCTTTCACTCTTAAAAAAATAAAAAGATAAAAAAAAGAGAACCAGTTTAAGTTAAGAACTCGAGAGGGTGACTTAAGCGACCAAACCCTTTTACTTAAGTGAAGTCGAGCCCAAACCATCACTAGCCTAAGAAATAAACACCAAATCATAACCTAACTCACCTATTCTATGCCAACCTACCCCACCAAATCTCATTCTTACCTGCACCTGAAAAATAGAAACTAACTAACCTTGAGGCTTTCATCCCATCATAAGGCAATCTGAATAATCTTCTAGTGAGCCAACCAACTCCAAAGGGGTTAATTGCTCGAGAAAGGTTTTCAAGGACACCTAGTGGAAGACTCATGTCATCAGCATTAGGGGCTAGCTAGCCAAGAAAACTACCCTTAACTCTTTTATATCTTAAAATCCTTTGTGATTCCCTAGTTGGCATAACTTGTATCCTCTTTTTTTGAATGAAATCTAATTACCTAATTTATCGTATAATCTTTTCGCAGCCCTACATTCCATGTTTTATCATGTTTATCATTTAGTTAAAATCCATGATAAATAAACATTGATAATAAGATTTCCTAGCATTACTTGGAAAGATAAAACTTCACAATAACTTTTGTTTCATGTCTAAATATTAAGAATGAACTCTTAGGGCCACAATTGGTCTTGCCCTTAAACCTCATATTCTGAAAATATGTTTAAAACTTCCTTTCAGTAAACTCTAGCCTAAAGGCTAGAGGCTAAAGTTTTTTTCCAAACTATTATCCTTAACCGAGATTTAAAAAGTCCACCCAGACCACCAAAGAACACCCTTTGAATCATAATGGACAAAAAAACCTTGTATTCACTAAACTTAATGCAATAAAATTCCCTAAATGAGCCGTTTAAGCTCAAAAGCATCCCTTCATAATCATGAACCTCCCGTACCTTTGATAGATAACCTTAAAATTCAAAGCCTCTAAAAATCTAAAGAAAAATTGATAAACTTCAGAGTAAAAAACCACCTTATTAAACACATGAAAGAGAAGACAACCGAAGAAGGCCAAAATCGATCACTAGATTAGGCTTTTAAAATTATTATCTTTGCATCATTTGGACATGCATTTGCATCCTCATGCATCATACAACATTTAACATCCTTCAAGTACCTGCTCCTAGATATAGAAGTCAAATTGGTAGGAAACTAAAGGTAAATTTTATATTTTCGAAAAGCATTGAAAAGCCCCATGTAAGTATCTCTGATCTTACGGGCTTATTGAAAATCATCCAAGAAAGGTATCTAAACTTATTTTCTTTTAATCCTCAAAGAGCAGGACGCTCACCTACCATAAAGCCTACACAAGTTGGTGGCACCACGTTAATCCACAAAGAGCTGGATGCCTATCAAGTCAAAGCCTACACAAACTGGTGGCACCTATCTAGGGTTAAACCTAGGAACTTACCTACCTCAGTCCACAAAGAGTTGGACACCTATTGAGTTAAAGCTCGCACAAGTTAGTGGCACTTATCTGGGGTCAAACCTAAGAACTTACCTACCTCAGTCCATAAAAAGTTGGACACCAATCAAGTTAAAGCCCACATAAGCTGGTGGCATCTATCTAACGTCAAACCTAAGAAACAACCTACCTTAGTCCACAAAGAGTTGGACATTTATTGTGTCAAAACCTACATAAGCTGGTGGTAAAACAACTACTAAAAAGGTCAAACCTTATAAAACTCATCAAAATTTTCCTTTTATAGATATATTCAGCCTATCTTAACATAATACTAAATAGCTCTTTATTATTTTGTAGGCACTCGGAACCCTCATCCTGGTCGAACAAAATGGTGTCTATTTGTCATTGCCCTATTCCTAATACTCATTAACAGCCAAGCATGGGCATTTATAGATACCTTATTTTCTTTAGGCTAACTTTGGCATCCCAGGACTTAATTAAAAAGATGATAGAATCAAAAAATAAAAAAAAAACTAGAGGATGATTATTAGGTGCTATATCACCAAGCACTATTAGGCGTCGTGTCATCAGGCAAAAAATTTTTTTAGGAATGTCCAAATGTCTATAGGCCGTATTAAAGAAAAATGTAAAATGAGGCATTAAAAGTCACTTTTCATGGTGTCACTAGAGTTATCTGGATGAGTAGGGTGAGGTAACTTAAAAAGTCACAGGTATATGCAAGTTATATTGGTGCATGAGTATGGATGCGAGGCCTTTGCATCACTAAAAATTTAAATTTTCACATGTAGTATCAATACGAGAGGGTTTGGTATTGATACCTAAGGTATGGTATCGATACTGCCGCCACGTACCCGCCTTTAAAACTTTAAACGATTCGAAGGGCATGGCACGCTCGACTTAAAAATGAATGATGGTTAGTTGTGGTTGAGCCTTTGAGTTATCCCATGATCAGGATTTAGATTAGACATAATAATGTGAAGGAGGGGGAGACCGTTGGGCAAATCGTTCATCTAATTGAGCCTTGGGTGGCCATAAACTTGAAGTCACCATCGATCATTTTAGGCTAGGCAAGATCAGATGCTTATTGAAAATGATATTTCAAGTTATAAAACTTAAAACACCAAATTCAAGGCCTACAATGTTTACAGATTCATTGGTTGGGTTCAGGAGTTAGTTATGCGTGAAGAAGGATTAGCATCCCTACGATACCTAAAATCGATACCTACTAACTATGTCTTACTTTAGCCTCGGTTATGTCGGTTTCATTTAGTCCTTATTTAGATATAATTCCCTTTAATACATGAAGTTCTATAAATTTGGATCCAAGGTTTTTTGTAAGAAAATTAGCTCACCTATGCACATTGAAGATGTGAGGAACATAGGGATTTTTTGTGAAAATGGTGTCTAAATTCAATCTAAACTTTGGATGTTTCATATTAGGCACTGGAGAGATACCAACATGAAACATTATCTTATAAGTTTTATTAAAAAAACAAATTTTAAATATGAATGCATGATAATCACTATAAAAAAACGTGTTAGTAAGACAAAAAAATGAAATATAATAATATCATAAACAAGTAATTCACGAACAAAAGAACGTAAAAAATGAAGGATGATCGAAATGTATCTCATTATTGCCTTCAACTATTACAGAATAACCGGGATGACAATTTCAAAAACCAATTTAGATTTGGGGGTAATTTAAGGGTTAAAGATGATTTTAATCAAAGCAGTCTAAGGCATCCAAAAGAAAAAAAATTTGGATTTTTTTAGGTAAAGCAGCATTGGAGTATCCCATCGGAGAGGTAAGGTTAGAGTATCCCCAAAGATTGAGTTAGGAAAATATTTAGGAATAAAGAGAGAATTTGAATTTTTGATTAAGAACGAGGTTAGAGTATCCCCTTGGAGTAGTGAGGTTAAAGTATCCCAACTAGTAAAAAATTTAATATGGGAAGAGAGATATTTAGTATGAAATCATTTTTGTATTTTAGCCTTGATTTGAGAAAAGGCTTGTGCCATTAGGGAACCAATCTGGTGCATTTCAAGATGTTTGAATATTTTGATAAATGGAGATTCAAAAATTAAGTAAAGGAACAGGGGCAAACATCATCTCATCTCTTTTCTTGAATTTATTTTGGATGCATCCGAAGGCTTCAAGGGGTAAACGAGGGACATTGGGAAGGTAACTTGATAAAGTTTAACGTAAAAATAGTTCAAAAGTCCTAGAAAAATACTTTGTATGCGAAATTAACTTTTGAAGTTAGGATTGTCTTGACATTGGCAGCATGTGCAAGTGAAAGGGCATGATGGATTTTAAAAACTTGTTCCATGTTTATCCAAAATCATTAAATCTTGAATAATACCTTTCTAGAAAGGGAATTTCATGAACTTTTCATAAAAAATATTTTAAATCTTCATAAAAATCATTTGATGGGCCAAAATGGCTCAAACAGAATATTGTAAGCTAGTTCTAAGAGTTTTAGATAATAAAGGTTCAAAAAATCATAACTCTATCATCCAAGGTGATCCGAGGGTAGATAGGACACGGTTAGAAAGGTAATTTGATGCCCTTTACATGAGAAATATTATAAAAATTAGAGAAAAATGGTTCAAAAATGATTTCTAAAATTTGGACTTCTATGCTGCTAGGATGAAAACAAGGGATTATTTAATGTCCTGGGTTCCTTGGGTGGAATTCAAATTATGGACATTCGAACGTCTATAACGCAAAGAAAGAATGATGCAGGCATCATGAGTTCATTCCACAATCTTGGAGTAGTTTTAGGATGATAAAACAACCTGTTGACCATGCCATGAAGGTGTTGAACTTAAGATCAAGGCCTAGTGTTTCTCGACTAAGAAAAGGGTTTTTTTGCCCAAAAAATAGCATCTTTATAATTATGTCACCATGAATCCAAAGGTAAAATATTGGTTTTATCCCCAAGATTGGAATACCAATTCCATGAAAACATTAAATCCATGCTATTCTCCATCTATCAGAGGTAGCATAAACTTAACTTGGAGATTTTTCTAAAAATCGGGTTTTAAGGAGACAAACAAGCATTTTAACAAAGATGTCATAAACAAAAAACAACGTATACAATGATAAATATGGATTAAACATGCAAACATACTAAGATGACATTTTAACATAAAAATGGTTAACCAAAATGAAAGAATATGACAATAAGGTGTATAGAGATGATATGAACATGTTTAAACAAAGGAATGGATGTTGGAGTTGTCAAGATAGTAGTTTTAATGCATGAGATTCTTTAAAACACCAAAAAATGTATAAACATATATAAGGCATGTTAAGGTGACCATTTAAATCTGATATGGATATGTGAATATGGAAGGAACATGACAAAAGATGCATGAACAGAGGCTATCTAATGATAAAAATAAAGTATGATGAGTTTATATGTCTAAACAACATCAAGGTGTCAAAATGGTTAACAAGATCCTAAGACACCACAACTAAAACAGTAATAATGCATGAGAGTCTTAGAAAGGTCATGGTAGCATGAAGGGCTGACTAAAATGAAATGGATGATAAAAACAAAAAATGTATGAAAAAGGTAGAGAATATACTAAAAAAACTTGGACTCTTTCTCCGTTCTTAAAATAGTAACTTTAAGCTCAATTTCTTCCCTCTTTTTACTATTATTTAGCAAGAAAAAGATGAAAAGAAGAAACTTTCTGGTAATATGGCTTTTGGTAGGGTTTTTTGAGGGTGAAAGTGTGTGAAAGGTTACGTTTTTTTGAAGTTTTTTGGTAATGGTTTTAGGGAGCTATGGGAATAGAGGATGGTTTAGGGTTAAAGGTAATGGAATTGTGTTTTTGGTGAGTTTTAAGAATTAGGGATTGCTGAAAGATTTATGGGAATGGATGGAGAGTTTTCTAAGATTGCTGGAGAGCTTTATTGAAAATGGCTGAAGGTCCTTTTTTAGGTAGCTAGAAGTCTTTTTTATTCAATGCTCAGCTAATGCCTTTAAGAAACAAAGCAAGGGCATTTTTTATTTTTCCCTTCTGCACCAGGGGTTATCTGTAACTATCATGCTTAGTTGATTCTCTTCCTATTGGTTCTACCATGTTGAGCAAGGAGGCAAACAAGCTGTGATAGCTTGAAACTAGAGATATGCTTGCCATACCCTCTTACAACTATATATCTTATGAAAGTGACATTTGTCATTGGTTGTTTAAGCTCCAAAATTTTGTTTGAATCTAATCATAACCCTATAGCTAAGGTTCATAATGATTTATGATAGTTTCTTGGTGCAAAAACATGTTTAAATCGTGTTTTTGAAGGTTAAAAAGTGGCTCAAACTGGGTAAAAATGTTATGGTTATCGATACAAAACATGTTGTATCAATACACAAGGTACTTTTTACCCATGAGTATTAATACAATAAGTTGTGTATCAATACTAAGAGCAAAAAATGTTTCTAGTCTCGAGACTTAAAGGCCTGTATTGATACCCCATGGATTTGTATCGATACTCCATGGATTTGTATCGATACTCATGCTTGTGTATAGATACATTTTGATAAAAATCACAACTTTAGTTACTGCCAAGGTCTGTATAGATACAAACATGCTAAGTATCGATACCAAACCCTCTTGTATCGATACTACATGTGAAAATTTAAGTTTTTAGCATCGTAGGTCCTCGTATCAATACTTGTGCACCAATATAACTCACATGTACCTATGACTTCTTGATTTTCCTCAACTTGGTCACAAATAGTGGGAAATTGATTCATGTACACATGTGAACGACTCTAGTTATACCATGAAAAAAATAGCTTTTGATGCCTCATTTTACATTTTTCTTTAAAGGTGATCTACAGGCATTTCAGACCTTCTTAAAAAAAAATTTCACCTAATAATGTGGCACCAAGTAGTCATCCCCTAGTTTTTATTTTTATTTTCTAGATTTATCACCTTTCACCTAAGTCCTAGGATGCTAGAAGTTACCTCGAACAAAATAAGGCATCTACAGTTGCCCTTCTTTAGTCATTGCTAACTATTAAGAACATGGCAAAGATAAAAAGACACCATTTTATTCAGATGGGATGATCGATTCTTATGCCTACAGAGAAGTAAAGAGCTATTTAGTATCATATTGAGATGGGTTGAATAACTTGCAAAAAAGAAGATTTAATGAGTTTTGTAGGGTTTAACCTTTCTACTAGGTTATTTTTTAGGTTTAATCCCAAACAAGTGCCATTAGCTTATGTGGGCTTCAATGTAGATAAAGAAATACATCCAGCTATTTATGGACTAAGGTAAACAGGTGCCACTAACTTATATGGGCTTTAAGGTAAATAAAGAAAGACATCTAACACTTTATGGACTAAGGTAGATAGGTGCCAGCAGTCTGTGTGGGCTTTATGGTAGGTATGTGTCCTACTCTTTAAAGACTGAGGTAGATAGGTGCCACTAGCTTGTATGGGATTTAAACTAAGTATCCTATTCTTTGACGACTGAGGTTAGTAGGTGCTACCAGCTTGTGTAGGCTTTATGGTAGGTAAACGTCCTGCTCTTTGAAGATTGAGGTGGGTAGGTGCCACTAGCTTGTGTGGGCTTTGAAGTAGGTAAGCATCCTATTCTTTGAGAACTAAGCCAAGTAGGTGCCACCAACTTGTGTGGACTTTAAAGTACGTAAGCATCCTGCTCTTTGAAGACTGAGGTAGGTGGATGCCACTAGTTTGTATGGGTTTCAAAGTAGGCAAGTGTCTTGCTCTTTGAAAACTGAGGTAGGTAGGTGCAACTAACTTGTGTGGGCTTAGTGGTAGGTCAAGAAAAGCATCATGCTCTTTGAGGACCAGAAGGAAAAGAGTTTAGATACCCTTTTTGGGTGATTTTCAATAAGTAGATAAGTTAAAGGTACTTACTTAAGGCCTTTTTAGGTTTTTTGAAATCAAAAAATTATACTTTAGGTTTTCTACAAATTTGACTCCTATATACCAAAGTTGGTACCTATAGGATGTTAAATGCTGGATAATACATGAGGATGCAAGTGCCTATCGAGATGATGCAAGGGTAATGACTTTAAAAGCCTAATCCACTGGTTAGTTTTGGCCTTCTTCGGTTTTGACAAAGTGGCCTTTTGCCTAGGGTTTGTTAATCTTTAAAAGCCTAATCTAGATAATGCATAAGGATGAAATCGCCTATCTAGATGATGTAAGGGTAATGACTTTAAAAGCCTAATCCAATGATTGGTTTTGGCCTTTTTCGATTTTGATAAGGTGGCCTTTTGCCCAAGGTTTGTTAATTTTGCTCTAGATTTCTATAAGCTTTGAATGTTAAGATTGTCCCTTCTTCGAAGGTACGGAAGGTCCATGATCACTTATTGAGAGGAGGTTTTGAGCACATTTTCAAGATATGAAGTCCCAGGGCAAGATCGGTTGTGGCCCCAAAAGTTCATTCTTAGTCTTTAGACATGAAACAAAGCTCCTGCAAAGTTCTATCTTTTCAGGTAATGCTAGGAAATTCTATTATCAATTTTGTTTATTTATCAAGCTTTACCAATTAAATGATAAACATGATGCAACATGTAATGCAAGGTTACGAAATGATTTTGTAAGAAATCAAGTAATTGTATTTTCATTCAAAGAAAAAATGGTATAAGTTGTGACAAAGTTATGAGATTATGAAAGATTTTGAAATACAAAAAAGATAAAAAAAAGTATTCCTGGTCGATTGGTTCTGATGCCGATGACATGAATTCTTCACTGAGTGCTTTTGGAGATTATTTTTGAGCAATTAATCCTTTTGGTGTTGATCGACTAATAAAAAGATTCTTTAGATTGCCCTATGGTGGGATGAAAGTCTCAAAGTTAGGCAGTTTCCATTTTTCGAGTGCAGGTGTGAAAGAGATTTGGTGGGGTTTGGTCAGCATAGAATAGATGGGTTACATTATGATTTAAGGCCTTGGTCAGAGTTGTAAATATAGGGTAAAAGGGTCTGGTCGCTTAAGTCACCCTCTCGAGTTTTTAACTTAAGTTGGTTTTCTTTTCTTTCTACTTCTCATTTTTTTTATTTTTTTTTATTTTTGGAGAGTGGTCGGCAAAGGACTAATAGGATGCCCTTTCAAGTTTTTATCCTAAATTCCTTTTATGTATAGTATTTCTTAACAAAATTCGAATTCACAGGGTTGGGTAGGTCGCTGCCATCAATCTTGGTTAAGATTAGGGCTCTTCTAGAGAATATACATTTCACCATGTATGGCCCTTCCTAATTCTGGTTCTATTTTCTGTGAGCATTTTTTATGGATGGGGAAAATTTGTTTGAGTACCAAATCACCTTTTCAGAACTAGCGAAGATAGACCTTTTTGTTTTGGGCCCTTATCATCCACTTTTGATACAACTGCCCATGATAAATGGCTTTATTTCTTTTCTCTTCAATGAGATTGAGTTGCTCATATCGGTTTTTAACACATTCAGCTTCTTAAGTTGGGATTCCATCAAGACTCTAAGTGAAGGGATTTGAACCTTGATTGGTAAGACAGCCTTTAAGCCGTAGACCAAAGAAAATAGGGTAGCACCCGTGTAAATTTGTACTACTGTGTGATAGGCCTATAATGTAAAAGGCAACTTTTCATGCTAATCTTTGTATGTCTCAGCCATCTTTTTAGCTATCTTTTTGATATTCTTGTTGGCTACTTTAATTGCCTCATTCATTTTTGAACGGTATGGGATAGAGTTTCAATGTTGAATCTTGAACTAAGAGCAGACAGTTTACATCATTTTATTTTTTAGATTATGTGCATTATCTGTGATGATTTGTTCGAGAAGACCATATCTATAAATGATGTCCCATTTTACAAATTTGCACAGTATAGATCTAGTGATGTTGGCATAAGAAGCTGCCTTTATTCACTAGGTGAAATAATCAAATGTGACTCAAATAAAGTAATGCCCATTAAAAGCCTTAGAGGTAATTGGTCCAATCATGTCCATACCCCTATAGAAAAAGGCCATGGAGCTGTTATTACATGTAGAGGTGTCAGTGGGACATGGATTTTGTCAACGTAGATTTGGCATTTGTGACACTTTCAAGCATAGTTAATGCAATCCTTTTTTAGACTAACCAATTGTAACCTGATCACATGACTTGTTTGGCCATTTGGTGTCTATTGGCATGCGTTCTGCAAATTTCTTCATGAACTTTTTCAAGTATTCTTTTGGCATTAGAGGCAACCATGCATCAGAGTAGCACCTAATCCTAGCCTTTCTTGTAGAAAATCCCACCATCTAAAATAAAGCTAGTGGCTAATCGTCAGATGGTTTTTTTGCTAGTTTGGTGGCATCCTTTGGGTATCATTGATCCTTGATGTACTGAAGGATGTCATGGTACCATGGTAAACCATTTTTCTCTTTTTTAACATTCTGATAATGTACCAGGATTATATA